>PVKC010006805.1:0-30506 GCA_004027635.1 Crocidura indochinensis | reverse complement strand
GGGGGGGGGGGGGGGGGGGGGGGGTGTTCCAGGGATCAGGACTCTGCTCCTTGCCTCTGTCCATGCGGGCACTGTGTGCAGCCCCAGCAGCCAGCTCCAAGAGAATAAAATGATACCCAGTATCAACCCTAAACAAAGATGTTTCCCCAATGTCATCCTTTCTTAAATATCTTCCTTTGATATGAAAAAGTCCCCTGAATATGTACTTTTGTCTCTCTCTTTTGACCTGAAGCCTCCTGGTAATGGGAATTGGTTTTAATAAAGAAAGAGGTGTTCTAGCTTTTTGGGCTCCAGGCAGAGAGTACAATGTAAAAGGCCATGGACTCCATGATCATCCTTTCCTGGCTAGCTGGGTTTATTATTTCTTTCCTACTACCCTGCTTCTTCAGACTAGGTTAGGTGGGGTTTAGAAGTACAGTGCCTGAAGTGATCTTAAAACATATCTTCCATGAAGGGATTCTCAACACCGAGTTTTCTTTTCCATGGATTCTCATGTTCAGAATACTCATGATTAAAGCTGTGAGCTAATGCCCTTAAATGCTGATTTTCATATTGATTATGACTTTCTGCATAATATAAGTGCCGATCAGAATTTTTTTGCAAGAGTGGAAACATTTCAATCTCTCCTTCTCAGACACAGCTATCCCAGAATCAGATTCTTTTTTTTGAACACATCCATTTTATGTCTCACTGTAAAAACTACTTGTGAAACTCCCCTGCATAGAAATATTAAGTTCATAGAGGAAATGAACAATGTCTGCCAAATACACAAGCTTAGCCACCCATTCCTTGTCCACCTGGGGCTATCCAAAGTCAGAGTTCTGCTCTCACAGAAACTGAACTACTTCTTCTCTCTTGCCAACAAAGCAAGAGAGCACCCTTCCCCTGAACAGCCACTTCACTTCTTCATGGAAAAGATGCTAATAGTGGGCATCCATACTCTCACTCGAGGTGGTGAATAGCCTGGATTTGATCACAATTGTGAATTTCACAAATTATCTTTACTGTGTCATCTGTCACAGAGTTTAGTTCAGTAGGGAGTTTTTTTTAATCCAGTCTATCATACAATGAGTGGATACAATGTACGGGTGTGCAGCTTCTGTTTCTTGTGAGTAAACAAAAAAAAAAAAACTGAGCCATGCACATTGCATCATCTGTACATACATCAACACATCAGATTATTATTCTGAGTGAAATGAATCAGAAGGAGAGGTGTAGACACAGAATAATCATTTGTGACATATAAGAATAAGAAATGGCAATATGGTAATAATATCTAGAGAAAATATGAATGAGGGACATGAGGACTAGTCCATGATAGGAAGCTTGCCATAAAAAGATGTGAGTTCAGTTAGAATAGAGAAAGGTATATTATGACACTGATAGTTGAAACATATCACTCTGGACAAGAACTGGATGCTGAAAATGGATAAGTGACATGCATTGTACCCTTTAATTAACAATATTGCAAACCACGGTGTCATAAAGGAAATTTTGCAAACCTCAGTGTCATAAAGGAAAAGAGAAATAGAGAGAAAAAGCAAAATGCCTGCCCCTGACATAGGCAGAAGAGTTTGAAGGGGAAGGAAACAAGGGTTTCCACCACATTGGTGGTGGGGAGAGTGCACTAGTGAAGGGTGGTGTACATTCTATGATTGAAACTCAAGTGTGAATAATTTTGTAACAAATATGCTTAAATAAAAATTTATTTTTAAAATGTTTCAGGCACTCCATTAGAATTCCTTTATGATATATCATTTGCCTTTAACAAAGTGCCATTTTTTTTTACAAAGTGCCATTTTTGTTTTTGTATTTTAGTTTGATTTCTTGCAGCACACTCTAAAATGTCAATCGATTTTTTCCCTTTCAGTGAAATCACTACTTTTCTCTGGAACACTGTATTTGCTTTTAAAGATTGTTAAAAGGTTTTTCTCTTTTACCTGTTTCTTCTCTGTATTGTAGGGTTTCAAACTTTCAGCACATTTTGGTTATCAAGAGGAGACGTTTTGAAACATTTTGCTTACTTATCAGAAATCAAAGCATTTTTCTTCGAGAAGGGTGTTCATTATCCAGAATTAACAAATGATCAGTGGATTCAAAAACTGTATTTCATGGTGGATGAAATACTTCACATCTAAAACAGTTTAATCATAAACTACAGAAGAAAGGAAACAATTTTTTCGGTGTCAGAAGTTATTTCGCTTGAAAACAAATAATCAGTTTTTGCTCAAGATTTTGACAGAGGAAAAAAAAAGATTTTGACAGAGAAACTTTGATTCACCTTCCAAGCCTGTTGAAACATCGCCAAGAAAATAATTCTGATATTGACATTACCTATTTTAAAATAGCACTTTTAAATATGTGGGAAGCTTTTCTCAAGATGTTTCAGGATTTCAGAAACAGCAAAGCAACGTTGGCCTTTGTTTAAAAAAAAAAAAAAAAAAAAAAACCTCTGGATACCACTGTAAGGGAATTAAATATTTCTCCCTTTTAAAATCAACATTGGCAACTTTGAAATGCAATTTCTGGATTTAAAAAACAAAGAACTATGGAGCTTGACTTTTGAACATCTTTGTGCTAATTTAGAAAGATTGGAGAAACACTAATGTGAACTTAGTTCACAGCACAAGTGGTCTACTTTGAAAGATCTGGAGAAGGAAGATATGTTGATTTTTAACACCTGGAATAGTATTCCTGGCTCATATAGTCAATTAAAAATGCTAGCGTTTGCTATTCGTTCCTTGTTCGGGTCTACATATTTATTTGAACAATCATTTTCAAGCATGAATCTTATCAAGAGTAAATTGAGAAATCGTCTCATCAATGAGAACCTGGAATGGTGCCTAAAATTAAAAACAACAACATACAAACCTGACTTACTCAAACTCTCCAAGAAAATGCAAGGCCAATATTCACATTAGTGTTTGTGACTTTGTCAGTCATTGTCAGGACATAATTTTCTCTACATTGTAAGGCGAATTTTATGGAATTTAACGTTATCGATAAATAATATCATTTTAAAGTTTTTGTTTATTAGTTGTGTTATTTGTATCCTCCCGACCTATGAGGAAATTGCATGCAGAATATTCTCAATTGAAAACTTATTGAAACTAAAAACAGTGTACCATCCTATGTATTTTCAGTTTAAAAAATGTGGCTCTCGGGGCCAGAGAGATAGCATGGAAGTAAGGCATTTGCCTCACATGCAGAAGTTCGGTGGTTCGAATCCTGGCATCCCATATGGTCCCCTGTGTCTGCCAGGAGCGACTTCTGATAATAAAGCCAGGAGTAACCCCTGAGCTCTGCCAAAAAAAAAAATGTGGCTCTCAAAATAAATTTCAATCGTGGTTTGGCAAGATTTGGCTCAGTTGAAAAAAAAGGTTGCCGACCACTGCCTTAAGGAAACAAATTGGGGGACCATTGAGGTGGCGCTAGAGGTAAGATGTCTGCCTTGGTAGCGCTAGCCAACAATGTCCCATATGGTTCCCCCAAGCCAGGGGCAATTTCTGAGCACTTAGCCAGAGTAACCCCTGAGCATCAAATGGGTGTGGCCAAAAAATATGAGAAGCTACAAAAGAATTTATGAGAATTTTATAATAAATTCTGATATTTTTATTGTATGATAATTTAATAAATTATATTTTTCATTTTATTTATTTTATTTTATGTAATGTAATTTATGAGAAACCATATAAGAATTATGAAAAGTCAGCATGAGCTTATAAAAAAATCAACAGTGCAAGCATTTCCTTGTTAATAATATCTGTAATAACATTAATGTATGTGAGAATTCTAGGCCTAGACCATTTGGAGGAATTACATATGATCACATATTTATAAATTTATTTATATTTTTATATATGCTATATATTTTATATATATAAAATCTCTTAAAAGCTATTTGAGGCTTGCTTGCTTTTCAAGCCCATGTTCTTTCTTGAACATGTATCTCTCTGTGTGTCTTTACCTTTCTCTCTCTCTTTCTCTCTTCCACTCTTCCTTTCTCCCTCTCTCCCCTCTCACATCACTGTAATTATTTAAAAAAAAACAATTTTGTTTCAAAAAATAAACAAACTGGAAATTTAATGGAAAATTTGCAAATATTTTTTAAAAAATAGCACACTGAAGTAGGGCAAGATTAGTAGCACAGTGGAATGGCATTTTCTTTGCACACAGCTGACCCAGGATGGATCGGGGTTCAATTTCTGTCACCTCATTAGGTCTGATGAGTCAGAAGCAATTATGAGTGTAGAGCCAAGAGTAACCCCTGAGCTGCAGGATGTGGCCCAAAACACAAAACAAAAATACATTGAATATGAAATTAATACATTGGTATAATATATGAAAATATTATAGGATAAATTTGGTTAAATATAAATTATAGATAAAGATATATGAACATGGAATTAGAAGATGTAAATTAAGTCGAATGATGATTCAAGAAAAAGGTCAGTAGCAAGGAAATATTGAAAAATATAATTGATTTACTAGACAAAGCACTGTTGGGATTGATGTTTAGTTCCTCTGATACTCATTTGTTTAGGGATTGCAATGTGATTCATGTTGTAAAGCACAAACCTTGTTTGTTTGGGAGCATAGGTTAATAACTCCAGCACTGAATGGACTGCCCATACAAACCTAAGTCATATATATATGTGTGTGTGTGTGTACATATACACATATATAAAAATTGAAGTACTAATGTTATTTATTACCTTGAATATGGGTCTTTTAGAAGGTAATTAGAGTTATATCAAGTCTTTAGGAGGGCTTTTATAAAAGGATTAGAGGTGTTATAATAACAGGCATACCAAATTTTGTGCGTGCACACACTAAGCAGTGACATATATAAATTGAGGGAAGTGTCATTACTAGGAACTGTAGAGCTGACACCTTGATCTTGAATTTTCTAGTCTAAGTATTGCTGAAAGTTTTTTTCTAGCGTTTAAGTTTGTTTTATATTAGACGGGACTTCCTAACTTAAAACAGATAGAAGAAATTAAATATCCAAATATTTAAATATCCAAAGAAAATGAATGCTAACTCCAAACGATCAAAGAATGTGTTGGTTAAACATTCAACATATATAATAGACTTCCTATTCAAAGGGGAAAATCATTTTGTAAGCCTAATCACATGCCATGAACATGAAGAGCCAGAGCCAGAGTAAATTGAATGCAAAAACATTAGCAGAAAAATCTATAGTTTTTAGAATTGTAGTTGTTGAGGGATTTATATTAGTAGATGCCTTGGGACACAAGCCACTCCAAGGTTGTGTAGAATGGTCATCAGGGCTATGTTTAGTGGTGTCAGATAGAAACTTAGGGCTTCATGCAGATTTTTTCTACCACTTCAGCCGTATTCCTGGTCCCATAAAATACTCTAGATTCAGAATACAGTCAAGTCATGTGAAACAGAAACTTTTAGGCAATGATTATAACTAACTATTGCTGGATCCAGAAATCCCTTTTTGTTTTGGGTTGGGGGTCATACTCCAGTATTTAGTATTCTGTCTTTGCTCTGAGATGACTTATATCAGGACTCAGGATACTGTATGCAATAACAGAGATGGGACATAGGGTTGACGGTATGCAAAAGCGCAAGTCAAGTATACACCAGGATTAATTTTTACCCTGGTCCTATCTCTCTGGTCCCAGAAGTACTTTCTGTAGTACTTGGTTAAAAAAGTTTTATAATTTATTAATTATTCATGATCTATTACTTTGCTTTTGTTTGACTAAAGGTCTCATAAGTAAACTGAAGCTAAATTTACTAAATTAAGCTAAAGCAGGACCACTATTTTACTCCTTTGTACTAACAATTCTAGCACACAATCAAGTACTGTTTGCTGAATAAATATCTAAAATGTATGTGAACTCAATTATCAGGATCACACGAAGTAAATAATTGTAGTTAATAAGTATTTTTACAATACTTTGTTCAAAACAAATCATAACACTTAAAATAAGATATCTTTAAAACTACTTTAGTTTTTACTGTTTTATTTCATACTCCCTTTAGAAAAGTATAGCATCTCAGCCATACTGATAGATAAAATATAAATGTCACCAAAACAAAGGAATGAGACAGATAAGAATTCCTGCTACTATTTATAAATATGTGATACAATTAGATTTGGTCTCTTCTCAGTTTAATTTAGTTTATCCCTTAAGAGAAATCCATTTACCATTTTTAATTTAGTTGTAACTGAGTGTAGTTAATATTTTCCAAAACATATATTTTAATGAATTAGAGATATGCATCAGAAGTCTCTATTAAAATATTTGAGTTTCATTATATTAATAAAACTTCAGATGTAGATTTAATGTCCTAAGGTAACTCTGTAATAAGTCATTAAAAACACCTCTCATATTAAAGTCCACATGGCATATGTCAATATGATTTAGAACTGCATTAGAAATGTAGATGTATCATTAATATATATTATTTATTATATATAATTAAAATAATTTAAATTATACTTTATAGACTGAAGTGAGAGTATAGCATGTAGAGCACATACCTTTCACAGAGTTTGATCCCTAAAATATTCATAAGTCCATCAATCTCTTGTAGGCATGCTCCCTCAGCATAGCACCGAGGCAAGGTCTGAGCAGTGCTATGGTGTGGCACAAATATATATATATATATATATATATACATATATATGTATACATATATACATATATATGCATATATATACATCCATATCTAAATGATAGAGTCTAATAAGAGAAAAAGGAAATAATAGGAGAAAGAGAGTATAGTAAATTAAGAAGCAACTTGGGATTGTGAAAGAAAAAATCATATGATTATTCATGCTAATAAAATGAAATGTTAATTAAATAGAGCACTTAGCATAATTATTATTCAACCCAAGTCACAGTCCTGTATTTTTCTTTAAAATTGCTAATATTATATGTCTATATCACTATGCAATCACCACAATTTTATAGTGTAAATGCAATGCTAACATGCAGGAGAGAGTAAACGCTTTGCCTAATATTTGACTGAATATCAGTAATGCAATCCTTTAACAAGGGACCAGTTAATTATATATGTTTTTATAAATGAGCTGTAAATTGAAACTATTCCCTAGAAACTGGATCATGATATATATTCTTTTGTAGAGTTGCACAGCTTTAAAACATAATTGTTAAGGAATGTATATTAAAATTATACTGTGAATCTAATTATATGACATACTTCTAGAGAATAATAATATTGCAGTATTCATATCATTTTCTGATTTTCATATTATTTCCATTAATTTGAGATAGCATTTTTTATTCAACAGTAAAATCAATAGTGAAGATCTGTAAGTCTAGTATTGTATTGTAAATTTTCCTGGTGTGATATTTTTATTTCTATTTTAAATGAAACAAGATTTGAATTTTAAAACCTCAGAACATAATACTCAGTATTTATTATAATAATACTTCAATAGTGCTGAAAGTTGCAAAATATTTATTTTGAGAAAATACTCAGAAAATATGACTAGAATTTGAAAACTTTATAAATAATTAATTCATGAGGATGAGGAAAAACATGTAATTTGAAAGTTCATTTATATGGTTGATTTTGAAAGTCAATACTAAATGATTAGACTGTAGAATTTTTTAAGAAAAGACAAAAAATAAAGCTGATTAGATTATAATTATAGTTCTATAAAAACAGTGAAGATGATAGTTAAAATGTTTATATTATAAACATGTAATATATACATGTTGGCATTTAACTGTTAAATTGAAACTAAATAGACTAACTACACAATAAAATATGTTTCAATTTTTACCTGTACTTCCTTTTTTATTTAATTTTTGTTTATTTTCTTTCTTTCTTTTTTTTTTTTTTTTTTTTGATCATGTCTGGAAGTGGTCAGAATTTACTCCTGGTTTTTTGATCATGAAATAGTTTCCTAACGGGTCTCAGGGTGATGGTAGGGTCAAACGTGGGTTGGCCTGTACCGTACATGCCTTTCTATTGCTCTGATCACCAACTTCACTTTGGTATGATTAACCTCTGACATTGAAAAGATTTTTACCAAGTACAAAGGTAAATATTAATAATTTGATATTTTTTCAAACTAAAAAAATTTTGTCTTTGACAAAGCAGTACTAAAATAAACCAGAAAAGTCCAGGTTGTGTATAGGTTCATCACACATCAGAACAAATTATCTTCACCATTATGAAGAAGTCAAATTTAAACATAATTTAAGATCTAATGTAATAACTTAGAGATAATTTAAATGCTGGAAAATATGAAAAGAACTATGAAGATACTGAATGCTTACATAATAGAATTTGAATTTTGCATTTTCTACTAATTGTGTGAAAACTGGCAGATAGACTGGGATATCAGAAAAACACATTCACTATTCCTTACTATTTAGCTTCCTTTTTCAATAGATTATTTTATATGCATGTATCATCTTACTTTTTCCTTCCTCCATTTCTTCTTTTCTTCCTTCTTTATCTTTCCATTTTTCTTTCCTTTCTATTCTTCCTTCCCTCCCTCTTTCCCTTCCTCCATCCCTCCTTTCTTTCCTACCCTCCCTCCCTCTCTCCCTCCCTCCATCCTCCCTTCCTTCCTTCTTCTCTTCCTTCCTCCCTTTCTCTCTTCCTTCCTCCCTTCTTTCCTTTCTTCTTCCTTTTTTCTGCAGAAGCAAACACAAAAGCATTTTCATAACTATCTCTAAGTGTATAATTTGAATAAAAATTGAAAAAGTAAGATTATCTATATATTATTTGATATCTACAAGTAAACATCCTGCAATCATTTAATAATATTGTTACCTCATTTTTCTCTCTAGGCAACAAAATTGTTTCTTTATTAAATCTAGTATGAAGTTTAAAGTTTCATTTCAAATTCTATGGCTTAGTTTACTGGTAGTTCAAAAATTTACATAAAACAATCTAAACACTCCAGAAATAAAGTCTTGATACGGGTTAAAAGAAATTGTTAATCTGAAGGCTGAATATAAACTCACCTAAAAGTCAATACTAAAACTCATGATGAAATTAGAACAACAGCATAATAGGCATTCTAAAACAAAGGAATGAGTACAATATAAACTCAGAATGTGAAAATAAGTTAATTGTAGAATTTTACTCATAAAAATATTGATCTGGGGTCTAGAGAGATATCATACATTGATAAGGCGTGACACGACCATGTTTTGCTTCCTGGCACTGTACATCCTGGTACTGTACAGTGTATGGTCCCTTGAGCACCACCAGCAATGATCCCTGACCATAGAGCTACAAGGAAGCATGGAAGCAAAATGTGATTGGCCAAAATACAAAACCTACTATTTTATGAAAGGATGGCTATGTACAAGGCATATTGTTTGGATATAATATGACATAGCCTAAATTCCTAATTAATCTAACTTCCTCATGAAAATCCTGTATATAACTAGAAAAAGCCATTCAATTCAATAAATGAATTTTTTCCTATTGATGTCAATCAATGAATTCTGCATTATAGTGCTGTTAAATTTATGGAAAGTTTTATGTAACAAAAAATGATAGATAAAATATAACTTTGTTTTTTTAAGATCTGTAAGAATTGTACAAAGTACTTTATACTTTGATAGTACAATTAACAGAGAGTAACAGATAAGAATACACATGCTTCCTTTGCTGATAACAGAGAAAACTAAACCAAGAAATATCCTAGAGTAACAAATTCAATGATAAATATTGGTGTCAAGTAGGCAACAAATAATAATAAAAATCATTTAAAATTTATGCTTCCCTCTTTTTCTACTTTCGAAATGGTCTAGTAAAATTTTTAGCATATAGGCAAAGTATGTGTATTCAGTACTAAATATTAATATTTAGTGCTCAAAAGAGTGAAAGGCCCATAAAAAATTCCTACCTTCTGATCTTTCTTGCAAGATTGAATAATTGTATGTTTACTAAGTGACTTTGACTTTTCCTTAGTTTTTTCCTTCTTGGGTCTCTGAGACTCCAATGATTCTTAAGTTGTTTCTGTTGAGCTTATCAAAGACTTCTATTTTCATCTGTTCATATTCTTTGAGTAATTTTTCCATTGTCTGATCATTAATTTAAGACTTTTTTCCAATCTCTTCTGCTGTATGAAGTTGTTATGCATCTCATCTTCCAGCACACTAATTCTTTTTTTTTTTGGGGGGGGTCACACCCGGCAGTGCTCAGGGGTTACTCCTGGCTCCATGCTCAGAAATTGCTCCTGGCAGGCACGGGGGACCATATGGGGCACCGGGATTCAAACCGATGACCTTTTGCATGAAAGGCAAATGCCTTACCTCCATGCTATCTCCCGGGCCCCTAGCACACTAATTCTATCCTCAGCTGCTGTTACCCTGTGGGAGAGCTTATCTATTGAGTCTTTCAAGTCATCTGAGTTTTTCAGACCTGTTATTTGACCTGATATTTCAATTTGGAGTTTTCTGATTTCTATCTTCATATTTTCTTGATTCTTACTCGTGTTCTGTTCTATAGTTTCTTTGAGTTTGTGAACATCCTCCATATTTCTTCTCTAAACTCCATATCTGAAGGACTAACTAGGTGGTTCGCAGTTGTTGGGTCATCAGAGTTGCCATCTTTATTCTCTACGCCTGATGTTGGTCTGTGTAGTTTCCTATTGTCACGCTTGTGGGTTTTTCTACGTGTTGTGGTGGTATTCATTGGCTAGGTAGAGTGTTTCCTTCATGGCTGCGCTTCTCTGCTTCTATTCCTTCTGGCAGGAGGGAGCCCTGAGAGGATGGATGCCAGAGACGATCAAAGTTCCCAGGCTGCAGCAAGCAGGGGGAAGCCTCAAAATGGCAGCCGTGCTTAAGAAGCCCAGCAGAGTCAGCTCTATCCAGTTTTTGGCCAAGGAAGCTTCTTTACTTTTTTTGAGTACTGAAAACTAATTGTTTTGATGACCTACACAAAGCTGGAAAATATCTATTCAAGAAATAAAACACTGTGAGCCCGGTGTCACACAGTTCACCCTCTAACTCTACTGTCTTCTTTTTTATCATGACCTTGAATGGCCACTTTTAGTTCCTATGTCTTTTTTCCTCACTTATATAAAAATATATTGTAAAAGAATTCCTATGTCTCAGAACTGCAAATATGACTAAATCACATTATGGGAGAGCATTTTGGAAAATACAAAATAAAAATGATTGAAATATGTTACTGAGCCCAACATTACGAGCAGCTTCAGCTAAAACTTTGATGGGTCAAAGCAAGCAGTTACTGTTAAAATACCTGCTCACTTTTGTGAAAAGGCAAACGACATTTTCACATTGTTAAAGGTGGTAAATTAAATTCTATACAGATAATTCTTATAGTCATAAGGAATTTAGGCTTGTTGAGGTGTACTGTTATATAAAATAAAATTGCATTAATAAAATTATTTCTATGCTTTAATCTTCAAAAGCAGCTTCTAAAAGAGTTTCTTTGTAGTGTACAATTGGAAGAAAATTGGACTGTGATATCTCATCACAACCATAAAGAAAGGCCACATGTAATAAAATAAAAATGTTTTCCATATGCAAAATAAGGGATGTGACTTTCTTTAAAAAAATGTATCCTATATTAGGTGGACTTTTATATGGAGGTAATAATACTAAGACTTCAAAATTATCCATATTCTTAAAGATTTTTTTGAACAAAAATACAAATTGTGAGATGAAGCCAGATTAATAAAGCAGTTTTATAAAGTCATATTTTTATTATAATGATCCCTTTTGATGTCTTTTGTCTGCCTATTCATGAGTATTTCTCCTGCTCACTCTTGTCATTAAGTTCTCTTGACTTTTATTGTAAGCACCATCATTATTAGTCAAGCATAAGGGAAGTACCTCGCCTAAAGTCCACTTATACAGTTCATAGTTGAAAATGTGAAAAGATATAAGCTAAAATATAAGCTAAAAGCTCTAGCTTCCAATATGTTGTGACAAATAGGCAATGAAAAATCATTACAAGGATTTTGTGAGGCTGTTACGAATGATGATTTAAAATTTTAGTAATCCACAGAAAATTGGGTGACTAACTTGTTCTGTGGTACTGGGGTAGTCTTCAGAGGTTATGAAATAAAGGAATGATATTAAAACATATGTGCAATTTTTGTCAACAAGAAGACATTGAGATGAGCCTTTACGCAGAAAAATTACCCTGTGCAAAGACAGAACTAGATCTAGCGGAAAATGGGGAGACATTCTGTGTTGGAAGATCATACTGTGCATGGAAGAACAGTAAAGATGTTGCTTTAAAGAGGATGGGAAATGGGCTGGAAAAATAGTTAATAGACCATATTCTTGCCTTGCATGTGAATTATCAAGTTTAGTCTCTGATACATCCACGTTGCTTCCCTAAACTCTTAGTGAAGACCCTGGAGTAACCCCAAGGACCATCAGGTATGGCATCCTCTATAAATAAAAAAGCCACAATGATATAAAAGTATTTTTATAAATCATGTAATAAAACTTGGTGACTCTGAGAATTTAAAAATTGGAAGGTAATGGCAGTGACAGGATCCTAAGTGCTATTCAAGAGGCCCAGGAACCCTGCTCACCTATTCTTATTTCACCCAACTGGGCATCAAATAAAGGCATGAGCTAAGAATGCTATGCTGGTCTGGGTACTGTAACGCTGAAAATTACTCAGGCCTGTTTTTAGGTGTTGCAGACCTCCAGGGATATACCCAATGAGATGATTGCAGAAAATTTTGTGCCAATAATTTAAACTTAGTCTGATGTACTCCTAACTAATGTACTATCTTATAATTTTAAAGTATTATATATTATTTTATTTGTTTATTTTGTTTGGACCACATCCAGCTGTGCTAAGAGCTTACTCCTGGCTCTGTGCTCAAGATCACTTCAGGAACTACTCAAGTTATAAATATAATATGGAGTTATGGTGACTAAATCCAGCTGACAGTTTGCAAGGCAAATAATACCAGATGTACTAATAATCTGGTAACTAAATATTATATTTTAATAGAGAATTTTCATCATAAATTTTACAATAACAATAAAAATAATGTATTAAGTCAGGTTTTATTTATTTTCTCTGAAAATTCCACTGTATATGGAGATATAAAGGACTTGATATTTTGCCTTTCAAGGTTTTCTTTATTTCACTGTACATTTATTATTCTAGATTTTTTCTTTTTCTTTTATATTGTAAATGTGTGTTGTTATAAATTGCCTTTACACTTGTAATTAGGTTTAATGTGAAATTACCACAAGTAAAATATACAAAAATATGGTTCCATGATCAAGTTAATTTCATATAAAAGAAAAAAATTCATGAAAGAATTTATCTAGCTTTTTAGTATATATGTGTACCACATATCCTAAAGATTTTCTGAGCTATGTAATAAAACATGAAAAACCCTATGGAATGCATCATCACTACAAGAGAAAGTTATTAATAAAACTATTTTATATTCTTTTTCTGTGGTATAAGAATAAATGCTGTAATTAAATATATGCATTGAGGGCATTACTTTTCTATTCTAATATGTCTTTAACTAATTTTAAACCAGTACTTTTTATAAACTGTTACAGATTATAATACTCAAACCAACACAAAATATTTTCATACAATACATAAATAATATCTTAGAAATTAGTACATAGGAGTATTATACTCCTGCAGAATGAATTTTAATGCAGCCATGACAAAACAAATAGTTGAATGAGCTTTGTATAATATATTTTTGAAATGCATTTTAATTTTTAAAATAAATTTACTCACACCACAGAGATTGACACACATCACAAAGAATGAGAACATTCGGTGCTGGCAGGGATGCGGAGAGAAAGGAAATCTTATCCACTGCTGGTGGGAATGCCGTCTAGTCCAACCTCTATGGAGAGCGATATAGAGATTCCTCCAAACACTGGAAATTGAGCTCCCATTTGATCCAGCTATTCCACTCCTAGGGATATACCCTAGGAACACAAGAATACAGTACAAAAGTCCCTTCCTCACACCTATATATATTGCAGCACTATTCACAATAGCCAGACTCTGAAAACAACCAAGATGCCCTTCAATAGACGAATGGCTAAAGAAACTGTGGTACATATACACAATGGAATATTATGCAGCCATCAGGAGAGATGAAGTCATGAAATTTTCCTATACATGGATGTACATGGAATCTATTATGCTGAGTGAAGTAAGTCAGAGGAAGAGAGAAAGATGCAGAATGGTTTCACTCATCTATGGGTTTTGAGAAAAATAAAAGTCTTCTTTGCAACAATATTCAGAGACAATGAGAGGAGGGCTGGAAATTCCAGCTCACTTCATAAAGCTCACCACAAAGAGTGGTGAGTGCAGTTATAGAAATAACTACACTGATAACTACCATAATCATGGGAATGAATAAGGGACCTGGAAAGCCTGTCTAGAGTACAGGTGAGGGTGAAGTGGGTGGGAGGGAAATTTGGGACAATAGTGGTGGGAATGTTGCACTGGTGAAGGGGGGTGTTCTTTACATGACTGAAACCTAATCACAATCATATCTGTAATCAAGATGTTTAAGTAAATAGAAATAATTGTCAAAAAAAAAAAAAGAAACTGAGGTTGGATACCTAGAATGTTTCTACAGCTTAGTTATTGTACTAGGTACAGCAATAAAGATGTAGTGAATAAGAAAAAATAAATTTAGTTGAACTACCTTGATATAAAGTTACAAGTTGCTCATTATTGTGTTTTAGTTATATAATGTCCGTCCTTTCACTAGTTCATATTTCCTGACACAAATGTCTCCAACTTGCTTATACCCCCTCTGTGTCTATACCAGGCATCTTTTTCTTTCATTCCCTCTCTCTTTCTCTCTGTCTCACTCTATCTATTTATCTTCCTATGTCTATGTCACTCTTCTCTTTTTCCTTCTAAATATTACGGTTGAAATATGGTTACTGAAAGGCTACCATATTTATTATATATATCACCTTACCTCCTTTCAGCACTCATTTCATATTCAGAGTGATCATTTCTAACTGTTACTGTAATAGTAGTCCTTTCTCTGCCCCAAATGTCCTCCCCTGCTCTTTGCAGTAAGTTTTCTCAACTCTACTGTCTTTGGGTATTATTACCATACCATTTTTATAAAAGAAAAAGAGAGAAGAAAGAAAGAAAGAAAGAAAGAAAGAAAGAAAGAAAGAAAGAAAGAAAGAAAGAAAGAAAGAAAGAAAGAAAGAAAGAAAGAGAGAGAGAGAGAGAGAAAGAAAGAAAGAAAGAAAGAAAGAAAGAAAGAAAGAAAGAAAGAAAGAAAGAAGAAAGAAAGTTAGAAAGAAAGAGAAGAAAGAAAGAAGAAAGAGGAAAGAAAGAAAGAAAGAAAGAAAGAAAGAAAGAAAGAAAGAAAGAAAGAAAGAAAGAAAGAAAGAAAGAAAGAAAGAAAGAAAGAAAGAAAGAAAGAAAGAAAGAAGAAAAACAAAACCACTATGAAAAAGCAACAGTAAAAGAAATCTTGTTGAGAAGTTTCGATTGTTGAATGGTGCATGTATTGCATGGACCCAAATCCTGAATGACTGAAGAGTAACAGCTAATTGAGCTCAAATTAAAGCACCCTCTGACACATCCAGAACACAAAGAGAAAATACTGAGATCAGAAAAATCAAAAAATAAAATTAAATCAAAGGAGCATTCTTAATATTTACAGCAGATTTAACACAAACATCCATCTAAGCCTGAAGATCCTGGTGAAAAACAGTGAAAGAACACAAAAAAAATGAATTCCTTACCAAGAATATTTTACTGAGCCAGACTCTTATTGCAGTCCTCAATTTCAACTCAGGGTGGGGGGGGGGGGGGGCGTTGCACTGCTTAACCAAGGTCCTTTTTTTAGTTTCAAGATGCTTCTTTTTTAGGTCACTCCCTTTATTCACCATTGCCAAGGCAGTCTCAGGGGAGTTTGAGTGGGTGATAGATTATCCTGTGGCTGTTTAAGCTTTGGCATGCTTGGGAGATTGCTCCTCAAATGGACTTTAACCATTGTGGATGGGCAGATCATTGTTCTCTTGTTGTTGGGGACTGCCTTGCGCGTGTGCCCTGTTGCAGGTATCTGAGCTCCCCTTAAATCTGTACTACCTCAAGTCCTGTTATTTCGGGGGTCATTTTAGCTAAGCTGTTGCTCTTACTCCCCTGGGCTCTGCTTAGAACTAAATTGCCTTTGTTGCTGTGGCCAGTCTCAAGGCACTAGTGCCTGCACAACCCTTGGATCTGCTTGAGTCACTTGTTGTTGCGGCTGCTTTTGAGGCAGCCAGTGTCTGTGCTCCCCTTGGATGTGAGCTCCCTTTGTATCAGTGCTCCCCTTATATCTGCACAGACCTGAAGTTTTTTGTTGAGGGTGCCACTCTCACCAAGTCAGGAACACTCCCCTAGAGCATCTGTGAAAGTCCTTTTGTCGATGGGGCTGCTTGTGGCTCATGCCAATGCTCCCAACCAAACTGCTAGGTGTTCCTTGGTTGATGGGGACATTCTGAGTGCAGCTGGTTTGCTGAGAGCTTCCCTAAAAACTGCGTTGTAATTTTGAATATCTATTACTTAGTAAAAAAAAAGTTCATGCTTTTCATATTTAGAAAATTTAGATTCCATTCAGCTTTGATGGGGCACAAAGTTTGAAAATTTTTTGACTATTCAAAACAATGAGCACATAACTTTGGAAGATTCCTCCAATTGATAATTTTTGGCGATTAGATGGTGAAACTTCCTTCACTTGCAAGAGTTTCATGTAAAATAGATAAATTGAATCTATACATACAACTTCATGAATAATAATTAAATAATAATGAATAAATAGAATTTAATGTAACTTTAAAAATCATTCTGAGATGGTAGAAAAGAGAAATTGAAGCCAATAATTATTAGTTGTGTAGCTAACAGTAAGACAACAAATAGAGGTCATTCAGAATATTAACTTCCTTTTCTTGAACTTTACACACTTTATCTTATGTTTAGCCAAAATAATACATGACAGAAAACATTGAAACTTTTAGAGAATTCCACCTGGTAGACCAAAAATAACATTATACCAAATATGCACAAACAATAATTAAACATTAGAGTAGTTAAATAATTATTCACTCTTCTAAATGTATATGCATATACATGCAGTACTATATATGCACATATTACATATATATTAAGCTTTTGTCTTATTACTTATACTTTTTATTTATACATTATAAGAAATTAATTAGCATGATATCAATTAATTTTACCTTAGGCAGGACATCTTATCACTACCAGGTCTTTATTTGTTTATGCTTTTACATGAGTTATTGGAGTTGTGCTATTTTGATTGTACATATTTCTAGATCAGTCAGAGTCATTTAAATGTTAAAATATATGGAGCCAGAGAGGTAGGGTGGTTGCTTTGCATGCAGAAGGATGGTGGTTCAAATCCCGGCATCCCATATGGTTCCCCGAGCCTGCCAGGAGCGATTTCTGAGCTTAGAGCCAGTAGTAACCCCTGAGTGCTGCCGGGTCTGACCCAAAAACCAAAACCGAGAAACAAAGAAAGAAAAGAAAAGGAAAGAAAGAAAGAAAGAAAGAAAGAAAGAAAGAAAGAAAGAAAGAAAGAAAGAAAGAAAGAAAGAAAGAAAGAAAGAAAGAAAGAAAGAAAGAAAGAAAGAAAGAAAGAAAGAAAGAAAGAAAGAAAGAAAGAAAGAAAGAAAGAAAGAAAGAAGACAGAAAGAAAGAAAGAAAGAAAGAAAGAAAGAAAGAAAGAAAGAAAGAAAGAAAAAGAAAGAAAGGAAGAAAGAAAGAAAGGAAGAAAGGAAGAAAGAAACAAAGAAAGAAAAGAGTATATAAAAAAGAAAATTAAATTTGTGGAAATTATCTTGTAATGAGGTCATTTAGTCATTGTCAGAAAGTTTAGTAAACTCTTATTGCTAATTGATCTGTCTGTAACTTCTTTTGTTTTTGAACATTAGGTGGCTTCTAATACAAATGTTGCACAGATTCGTGTATTTATACTGCGATGACAATATTAAAAAACTTGACATTGTAGCATGGCTGCATATGCAGCCACACATCACAGGAATTCCAAGAACTGTATCTACTAACTGCAGCTTTTGTGGGATATGTTATTGGCTTCCAAGACTTCCAGAAGATAAGAAGGTGTTGAAAGGATGCCTACACTCACTCCTAAAAAGCCTGAAAATGTCAGACATTTTACTTGGAGTTTTGATTGGTATGGTGTCTCTATAGTGAGCTCTATCATTGAGTAGTGAAGCTGCGCCATCAATAAAATATCAATTGTGGGTGGTGGGGACAGGTGGTATAGCTTTGGCAGAATGGGGACTTGGATTGCATATCCTTCCAAGATTATCAGCTTTCAGCTTTTTGACTGGTGTATCCATGATTTGTCACACCTTGGTTTACATCTTTTTTTAAGAATAAATTGAGTCTATGGAGCTGGCTAACTGCAGGCATGGAAACTATGTTTAGAGGCCATGGGAAATTATCTATGTCTATGTAATGGAATTCTTCAGTATTTACAGTTCAAGATCTATAATTGTTTCTTTCCACATCATGAGATGTATAGATGCATGTGTCAAAATGGTAAGATCTAATTATCTTTTAATGGTAAACTCAATATTGCCCCATAAGGTACTATTGAAGATATGAGACATGCTGTTATCCAATATAAAATAATTTTACTGCAGTCTCCTCAAAATCAATAATAAAAGAAAACAAAACAAAAAATCATGGGATATGTACATCTGGATAAATTAAAACTAAACCATACTAAATAATTGTAGTAAAATATCACACTTCATTATAAGGGAAAAATTTAAAACATATTAGTAAGAGAGAAAGTCATAAAGAAGGAAGTCAAGCAAATAACAGTTTTCTCATGAACTAAAATAGATTACAGAAAACAAAATGAAATCATATCTTTAAATGTAAAGTGAACTACAACTAACAAATTAAAATTCTATTATCATATAAACAAACCATCAAAAATGAGGTTAATAAAGGAGCATTGTTTAATAATAAAGACTAAATGTTTACCACTTATGCTTAGTTCAGTAAAAAGAAAAAGTCCTTAATACGATAAAAGGAAAATGGGGTTGGCATTGCTAATTTGAGAATGGATTCTAAAAATATGAAAGGAAATTACTAAAGTATGATATAAATATAAATTCCAGTTGACATAAAATCATTACTAGGGCTTTTAAAAAGACTTGGAACCAAAGGAATTTTTTAAAAGTCTGTATCATGTAGAAAAGGAGTACAGAAATCATTTTCTTTTTATCCTATAGCTTGAAAAATGGTGGGTGAAGAGATAGTTTAAAGAACTGAGCTTGTGATTTGTATGCCATTCAATATAGTACTTTTAGAAATGACTGAACATAGAGATCTAAGAGTCTTAGTTATTTTTAAACAGATAACCCTTGATCATAAAGAAATGATAATCACTAACTAGTTTTGGATGTTTTGGATCCTTAAGAATCTTATATAGTTCTCATTGAACTTTTAGTTGGAGATATTTGCTGTAAGGACTGTCTTTGACTTGTTGACTTTAAGTCTATATTTTCTTTATATTCAAATATTTTGCTTGCAGTCAGCTGAATATTGGGTTCAGTATTCTAATTCATTCTGCTACTCTATCTCAGTGCATTTTGGCCACTGAGAATTTTCTTGGAATTTTATACCATCTTTCTGTAGTAGTGTGGTGTATTTGTAGGGCTTGACTTATCTTAAAGTTGTTATTTTTTAAGCTATTTCTTTAAAGTTCTCCTTTTAAAGATAGTTTTGAGTCTGAAATTTCTGAGATGTTGCTTAATTGTGAAGCTGTGTATTTTTTTCTTCAAATCTGATTGATTTTGGTAAAAATATCCTTGGTGAATCATTTATTTTATTGTGATTTCATTGACTTTTGTTTTTGTGGGTTTGTTTTTTACTATATCCCATCATTTTCCTCGGGGGGTGGGGTATTTTATTCTTCTGTAAATCTTAAGGATACTCTTGTGTATAATTTTATTCTTTGATCTTGCTCCTCTTAGCATTCTATAATATATAGCTTTAGTCATTGTTATTAGGTTGAATCCTGAAGTATTTTATTTGAGTCCATTTTGGATAGTATTATTGAGAATCTGGATTTGGGTGGAATACATCCTTCGTTCTTTTTCTTTTCTTTATTTCTTTTATTTTTCTTTTTTCTTTCTTTTTTTTTTTTTTTTTGGTTTTTGGTTTTCGGTTTTTGGACCACACCTGGTGACGCTCAGGTATTACTCCTGACTATGTGCTCAGAAATTGTTCCTGGCTTGGGGACCATATGGGACATTGAGGGGATCAAACTGCTGTTCATCCTAGACTAGCTCAGGCAAGGCAGAAGCCTTACCGCTTGTGCCACCTCTCCACCCCATGGGTGCATACATTCTTGACCTCTAGGAACCTTTTATAATTGATATCTTTGTAGCTTTTTCATCTGGGTTCTCTTCCTGCTCTATGGGAGCCCACAAATCTGATGTTGTTACCATTAAATTTATCCCCAAATATTGCTGCCAAAATCAATATTGTTGTTCATTTATTTTGAAGCTTCATTTTCAATCTTCTGCTGTTATCTGTGGGTTTACTATATCTCATATTGAAGCTCACTGATGAAAAAGCATTCTAATAATTTTTTATTTTGTCTATAAGTATTTTAGTTCTTAAATTTCTCTGTAGTTTTAAAAATTTCCATTTCTATGATCTTCTTGTGTTTTATTGGCTGTCCCTTCCATTGCTTCTTTGAGCTCACTGAATCTCTTAAACAATTCCACTTCAAGTTCCTTTTAGAGAGATTTTAAGGTGGATATTACTGATTGAGTTCTCAGAATCATAATCCTCATACACTACCTACCATGAGGTTCTGAATTGCTTTCCCATGGTTCCTTTAGATAGTCTAGATTGGTGCCTTTTCAACTTCACTCTCTCTTTCCTCCCCACTGTCAAGGAATTCTCTGGAGGAGCTACTGAGAGATGGTCTTAGGTTGCATTAATGGCTGCCACATTATGATGTAAATGCACTGGCTGACATTCTTTTGGCAGAATCAGTTTTAGCTGAGAATCTCCTTGGTGTTAGTTTTGGCTCTGAGGACCTGTCCCAGGATAATGTGGACTCACAAGACACAACTTAGGGTCCACTACGGGAGACCACAACACTGCTTTCTAATGCTTTAAGTAATTTTGTTGTCTCATTTTCATGAACTATTTTACTGATTGACATAACAGTTTGCAAAGTCCACTGAAACAAATTAATACATACTTAGTCTCTTAATGCAGTAATGTTGTTGTTGTTTTTTGGGCCACATTCTGTGATATTCAGGGGATACTCCTGGCTATATGCCTGTCAGCAATCACTCATGGCTTGGGAGACCATATGGGATACAGAGAATTGAACCCAGGTTCGTCCTAGGTCAGCTGTGTGCAAGTCAAACGCTCCACTGCTGCGCTATTGCTCCAGTCCAAGAATCCACTTTATTGCTAATGGAAAATCCACTTTCATGCTAATAATGTCACAGAGAAAAATAAAGAATAAAATGACTAGGCATCTTGCAAAAGAATTTGAGATTTTACTATATATCATACATTTTATACTTATAATGCTTATATACAATATAAAAATGAAGTTCAAAACCTTAGGTAATTTTTAAAAGTAACTTCAAAGATTTAACTTTGGCAATTAGAACCTCTCCTCAGTCCTGCAGTTAGCATTGCTCATTTCAGTTGTAAAAAAAATACCTATCACAGGTTCTCTTTGTTCATACAACAGAAGTAGAAGAATGGAATACGAGGTAAATTAATCAAAAATTTTAAAAGAAGAGCGTTGCCTTTATTTTTTACAAGCTTTAAATGCATTTTTAAATTTTTTTAACTTTTAAATGATATCTTAATATAAGCACACTATAATGACAAACATGTTTGTAATGGGTTTAAGTTATAAAAAAAAGAACACCTTCCTTCACTAGACAACCAATTCCCACGACCAATAACCCCATCTCAAAAACAGGCAGGAGGTGGGGAAGGAAATTAATCACTTTAGATCTGGCCAGTGCTATGAAAATACCTATTACAGCTTCTTTTTTTTTTTTTTTTTGTCTACCAAAATAGAGTCCTCAAAATTGCCAGTGAAACTTTGAAGATTCCTATTTTTGTTTTCTATTTCTTTTATTTTTGTTTTGTTTTGTTTTTGTTTTAATCGACCACACCCGGTGATGCTCAGAGGTTACTCCTGGTTATGTGCTCAGAAATCACTCCTGGCTTGCTGATCATATGGGATGTCAGGGGATAGAACCGCTGTCCATCATGGGCTAATGTGTATAAGGCAGACCCATTACCACTTGTGACACCTCTCTGGCCCAGAAGATTCCATTTTTTAAATGTTCTATATTTAATTTTATTTTATTTTTTATTCTATAAAATTTTTAAGCACCATTATTACTAACATGATTGTGGGCATAGTTCTGCTTGTCTGGATATCCTGACTATTGTGTTATGATATGCCTTTATTCAACAGTATGTTTCATTTGCTAGGTGTCTATTTCTGTTTCTTAGAATATTCTTGCTCTCCTTCTTTTCCTTTTTCTCAAATGGAGCTTGATTTCAATATCTTTCATTAGTCCATATTCAGTCTACTCCATTCTTAGATGTCTGTTAGTTAAGCCATCTTATAAGAGATGAGTTTGTAATTGTGTGTCTCTTCTATTAGCATTAGAAAACATACATTGTCTACACTAGCTGCATGTTCGGTGGATGATGGGGGGCCAGAGCATCAGGGAAAATTTCATGTGAGTTTTGTATTTTTTTGTCGGGGTCAAGCTCCTAGTGCAGTGGTCGGCAACCTTTTTTTTTTCAACTGAGCCAAATCTCGCCAAAACCACAATTGAAATTTATTTTGAGAGACACGGTTTTTTGTTGTTGTTTTTTTGTTTTGGTTTTGGTTTTGGTTTTGGTTTTTGGTTTTTGGGCCACACCCGGTGACGCTCAGGGGTTACTCCTGGTTATTCGCTCAGAAGTCGCTCCTGGCAGGCACGGGGGACCATATGGGGAACCGGGGATCGAACCTCGGTCTGTCCTAGGTTAACGCAGGCAAGGCAGGCACCTCACCTCCAGCGCCACTGTCCAGCCCCAGTTTATTTTTTTTGTTTGTTTGTTTTTTTGTTTTTGGCAGTGCTCAGGGTTATTCCTGGCTCTATGCTCAGAAATAGCTCCTGGCAGGCTCAGAGGACCATATGGGATGCTGGGATTCGAACCACTGACCTTCTGCATGAGAGGCAAACGCCTTACCTCCATGCTATCTCTCCTGCCCCCAGAGCCACATTTTTAAAATAAAAATACATGGAATGTTACACTATTTTTAGCTTTAATAAGTTTTTATTGAGAATATTCTGCATGCAAGTATCCACCTAGGTCTGGAGAATACAACTAACACAACTAATAAAACAAAAACTTTAAAATGATATTATTTATCGCTAGCTTTAAATTCCATAAAATTTGCCTTACAATGTAGAGAAAATTACATCCTAACAATGACTGACAAAGTCACAAACACTAATATGAACATTGGCCCTGCATTTCCTTGGAAAGTTTGAGTAAGTCAGGTTTGTATGTTGTTTTTAATTTTAGGCACTATTCCAGGTTCTCATTGATGAGACGATTTCTCAATTTACTCTTGATAGGATTCATGCTTGAAAATGATTGTTCACATAAATATGTAGACCCGAACAAGGAAAGAACATCAAGCTCTAGCTTTTTTAGTTGATTATCAGAGTCAGGAATACTATTCCAGGTGTTAAAAATCAACATATCTTCCTTCTCCAGGTCTTTCAAAGCAGACCACTTGTGCTGTGAACTAAGTTCACATTAGTGTTTCTCCAATGTTTCTAAATTAGCACAAAGACGGTCAAATTTTGAGCTCCACAGTTCGTTGTTTTTAAATCCAGAAATTGCATTTCAAAGTTGCCAATGCCGGTATTAAAGGGAGAAAAATTTATTTCCCTTATAGTGGCATCCAGAGGTTTTGAACAAAGGTCAATGTCACTTTTTTTGTTTCTGAAATCCTGAAGCCTCTTGAGAAAAGCTTCCCTCATATTTAAAAGTGCTTTTTAAAAATACATAATGTCAATATCAGAATTATTTTCTTGGCGATGTTTCAACAGGCTTGGAAGGTGAATCAAAGTTTCTCTGTCAAAATCTTGAGCAAAAACAGATCATTTGTTTTCAAACGAAATAACTTCATCTAACATTGTGCTTCCTTTCCCGTCTAGTTTATGATTAAGCTTTAGTTGTGAAATAACATCTACCATGAAATACAGTTTTTTAATCCACTGATCATTTGTTAATTCTGGATAGTGAACACCCTTCTTGAGCAAAAATGCTTTGATTTCTGATAATAAGGAAGCAAAATGTTTCAAAACGTTTACCTTGATAACCAAAATGTGCTCAAAATTTGAAACCCTACAATATAGAGATAAAACAAGTAAAAAAGAAAACCTTTTAACAATCTTTAAAAGCAAGGACAGTGTTCCAGAGAAAAGTAGTGATTTCACTAAAAGGAAAATAATCTATTGACACTTTAGTGTGCTGCAAGAAGCCAAACAAAAATACACACAAAAACAAAAACAGCACTTTGTTAAAGGCATATGATATATCATGAAGGAATTATGATAGAGTGCCTGAAACATTTTAAAAATAATTTTTTATTTAAGCTATTTGTTACAAAATTATTCATATTTGAGCTTCAATCATAGAAAGTACACCACCTTTCACCAGTGAACTTTCCCCATAACCAGTGTCCCTTATTTCCTTCCCCTTCACCCTCCTCTGTTTATGTCAGGGGCAGGCATTGTGTTTTTTTCTCTCTATCTCTCTTTTCCTTTATGACACTGAGGTTTGCAAAAATTCCTTTATGACACCGTGGTTTGCAATATTGTTAATTAAAGGGTATCATGGATTGTCACATCAATTTTCAGCATCCAGTTCTTGTCCAGAGTGATATGTTCCAACTATCAATGTCATAATGTACCTTTCTCTATTCTAACTGAACTCACCATTTTTTATGGCAAGCTTCCTATCATGGACTAGTCCTCCTGTCCCTCATCTCTATTTTCTCTAGATATTATTACCATATTGCAATTTATTATTCGTATATGCCACAAATGATTGTTCTGTGTCTGCACCTCTCCTTCTGACTCATTTCACTCAGAATAGTAATCTGATGTGTTGATGTATGTACAGATGATGCACTGTGTATGGCTCAGTGTTTTTGTGTAGTCACAAGAAACAGAAGTTGCATACTCTACATTGTATCCACTCATTGTATGATAGACTGAATTCAAAAAAACTCCCTAATTACTAAACTCTGTGACAGATGACACAGAAAAGATAATTTGTGAAATTCACAATTGTGATCAAATCCAGGCTACTCACCACCCTGGGTGAGAGTATGGATGCCCACTACTAGCATCTTCTCCATGAAGAAGTGAAGTGGCTGTTCAGGGAAAGGGTGTTCTCTCGCCTTGTTGGCAAGAGGGAAGAAGTAGTGCAGTTCCTGTGAGAGCAGAACTCTGACTTTGTACAGCCCCATTTGGACAAGGAATGGGTAGCTAAACTTGTGTATTTGGCAGACATTGTTCATTTTCTCTATGAATTTAATATTTCTCTGCAGGGGAGTTTCACAAGTAGTTTTTACAGTGTGACATAAGATGGATGTGTTCAAAAAAGAATCTGATTCTGAGGTAGCTGTTTCTGAGAAGGAGATATTGAAGTTTCCACTCTTGCAAAAATTTCCGATTGGCACTTATATTATGCAGAAAGTCATAATCAATAAGAAAAACAGCATTTAAGGGCATTATCTCACAACTTTTATCATGAACATGAGAATCCATGGAAAAGAAAACTCTGGATTGAGAATCCCTTCATGGAAGATGCCCACCCACTCTTGTGTAAAATAAAATATGTGTTTTAAGATCATTCTAGGCACTGTATTTCTAAATTTCACCCAACCTGGTCTGAAGAAGCATGGTAGCAGGAAAGAAATAATAAACCAAGTTAGCTGGGAAAGGATGATCATGGAGTCCATGTCCTTTTACCTTGTACTCTCTGCCTCAAGCCCAAAAAGCTAGAACACCTTTTTTTTTAAATTAAAACCAATTGTCAATACCAGGAGGCTTCAGGACAAGAGATACAGACAAAAGTACATATTAAGTGGGTTTTTACATATCAGAGGAAGAGGTTTAAGAAAGGATGACATTGGTGGCACACCTTTGTTTAGGCTTGATACTTGGTATTATCTTACACTCTTGGAGCTGGCTGCAGGGGCTGCACACAGGGCGTGCACTGATAGAGGCTAGGAGCAGAGTCCTGACTCCTGTAGCGGCTGCCCAGCACAAAGAAGAGCCAAATTAAAAGTGTAACGAGCCGCATGTGACTCACAAGCCATAGGTTCCGACCACTGTCTTAGTGAACAGGCCTGAAGTAGGTTCATCATGAGGATTAAGAAAACAAGATAGTGATTCCTGCTGCTTTCTGCCGGGACTTAGAGGAGTGCAGAGGCCATCTTGGGTCATGCGGTTTCCAACTGCCTGAGATCCAATCTCATCAGCGTTCCTGCTGGTGAGCCTGCTTGGTTCAGAGGAAATATAATTATAATTAGAACTCAGATGCCAGCACCCCTTTCTGCCTGTACTCAGTGCTGTGCTGCATTTTCGGTCTGATTTCACTCTGAAGTTCAGCATTTCTCTCTGGACTGCCTTCTCTGCTGCGTGCTCAAGCCTAAGATCTGATGCTGGGTGAGGTTTCATCCATGGAGGACTACATTCCCTTGTAGGCAAATCGACCCACCCAGAAGGGCAGAGCCAGAGGAATGTGGCCACATACATCACTTACCCAATGAATACCACCACAACGCGTAGAAAAACCCACAATACAAGTGTGACAATGGGGAAACAACGCAGGCAGGATCAGACATGGAGAACGAAGATGACAATTCTGATGTGTTGCCGAAGGCCAGCGTCTTTAGACAGCTTTCTTCTTCGTGGGTTTCAAGAACTTTCCATGGGAGAGAGTGGGATGTGAAGGAGAAGGAAAACAGAATATTATTGTAGAAATGAAATACCACATGCGAAGTATGGGGACCCACGTCTATGGAAAATGAGGATGAATTTATTGATTCAGCTGAGAAACTTGTAAAGTAACTCTGGAATGCAGAGTAATTTTCTTGGGGGATCAAAGAAAATAAGATCTGGTTGGAGGAGCACAATGGAAAACGCTAGCTAAAATCTACATATTAAAGAAGCAGATACTGAGGGTGAAAAAGAGTTTGTTGTGGGTTGGTTTGTTTTGGGGTAGAGCAGAGGGAGCTAGGTAATTTACAGAGAAGTGGGAAATTCCTTGAGTAAGTAGACTAGCAATTTTCAGGGAAGAGAGAAAATGTTTTTAGAGTTTTGGGGAAAAACTGAAAATTGCTTTCATCCTGAGCTGAGTTTTGGGAAAAACAATAATCTTGGAGCCAGTGTGATGCAGATCAGAGAGACTGGTAGTTTTGATACTGTCCTGCTTTATTAGAAGGAGAAAAAACTGAGGCCTGATTTCTAATGGTCAAAAATAAAGAGAGATATATTCACAACCACATAGAATTAAAGATGCCAAACAATCCACACAAAAGGGACAACTTATTGACTTCTCTTAGGCAGGCCTTTTTGACAAATAATTCCTTCTCAGGAACGCAGTACATCAGGAAGGCTAAGGGGCACTTCTGGTGTCTGCTTTTCCTCAGTAGGGTGTGATAATGATGACCAGGTAATGAACAGCAACCTAATCAGTTCTCAGAAAAGGACTTTAGAAAAGCAAAATGGAAGATGCTCAAAGAACTCAAAGAAACCATGGATTGAGTTGAAAGAACACTAATAAGAACCAAGAAAATATGAAGAAGGAAATCACAAAACTCCAAATGAATTAACATGTCAACTAGCAGGCCTGAAAAACTCAGTAAATAATTGAATAACAAAATGGATAAGCTCAACACCAGGATAGAAAAAGCTGAGATTAGAATTGGTGCTGTGGAAGATAAGATAAATAACAACTCCATACAGCGGTAGAGATTGGAAAAAAAACTTAAAACAAATGAACAGACAATGGAAAACATAGTCAAAGAATGGGAACAGATGAAAATAGAAGTCTATGATAAAATCAACAGAAACAACTTAAAAATCATTGGAGTCCCAGAGACAAGGAAGAAAATTTTCAGGAAGAATCAACGGTCAAGAACATCATTAAAGAGAAACTTCCAGAGCTGAAGAATGTATGTGATCAAATCCAACATGCCCGAAGAGAACCAACCAAAAGAAACCCCAGAAAAAGTACACCAAGACACATCCTAGTCACAATGACAAATCCAACAGATAGAGACATAATTCTGCAAACAGCAAGATCAAAAAAGGAAATTACATTCAAGGGAGCATCCTTGAGAGTTACAGCAGACCTGTCACCTGAAACACTCAAGGCCAGAAAGCAGTGGTGGGATATTGTGACAAGAATAAATGAAATGAATGCTTCACCTAGAATACTGTACCCAGCAAAACTCACTTTCTGGTTTGACGAAAGAATACATGGTTTCACAGACAATAAACAGCTCAGAAAATTTACAGACTCAAACCCACACTTAAGAGAAAAACTGATAGACCTAATTTAAGACAAGACTAACCAAAAGACATACCAAATTTCGATATAAAGATGGCATCATATCCCAGGACAATTCTTTCTCTCAATGTCAATGGACTAAATGCACCAGTTAAAGATGCAGAGTGGCTAAATGGATAAAAAAAACTCAATCCAACTTTCTGTTGTCTACAAGAAATGCACCTGAATCGTCAGAACAAACATAGACTCAAAATAAAAGGTTGGAGGAAAATTATCCAAGTAAACAACACCCATAAAAAAGCTGGAGTGGCCATACTAATATCAGATAATGCAAACTTTATACACAGGAAGGTAGTAAGGGACAAAGATGAACATTATATATTAATCAAGGGGTATGTAGAACAGGAAGAAATCACTCTTCTAAACATATATGCACCGAATGAGGGTCCAGAAAAATATTTAATACAATTGTAGACAAAGCTGAAAAATAACATCAACAACACAATAATTGTGAGGGACCTCAACACAGCTTTGTCAACAATGGATAGGTCAACCAGACTGAAACCCAACAAGAATATACTGGACCTGAGGAGAGAAATGGAAGAAAGAGACCTAGTGGCTATATATAGGACACTCCATCCCCAGAAATCTGGATACACATTCTTCTCCAATGTACATGGGACATTCTCCAGGATAGACTACATGCTGGCACATAAAACATATCTTCATAATATCAAGAGGATAGAAATTTTGTAGGCTACCTTAGCTGACAAGAAGGCTCTGAAATTATTTGTGAATTCCAAAGGAACAAAGAAGAAATACTCTAACACCTGGAAGTTAAACAGCCTCATACTGGGTGGGTCCAAGATGAAATCAAAAAGGAAATCAAAATATTCCTGGAAACAAATGATAATGAAGACACGAACTATCAGACCTTATGGGACACAGTAAAAGCAGTACTGAGAGGAAAATTTATAGCCTTGCAAGCAAACATCAGGAAGGAAGAAGGGGCTTACCTGAGTAGCTTAATGACGAAGCTTACAGAACTAGAAAGTGATCAACAAAAGGACCCAAAAATTGGGAGGCAGAAGGAAATAACAAAGCTGAGAGCAGAAATCAATGAAGTGGAAACCCAAAAAACATTCCGAAAGATCAATGAAAGCAGAAGTTGTTCTTTGAAAAAATAAACAAGATTGATAGACCACTGGCAAAACTAACAAAGAGAGAGAGAGAGAGAAACTTGGTAACTCGTATTAGGAACGAAAAAGAAGAGATCACGACTGATATGACAGAGATTCAAAGGGTAATCAGAAACTACTTTGAGAAGCTCTACGCCACTAAAAATGAGAACCTGTAAGAAATGGATAAATTCTTGGACTCTTATAATCTTCCAACGTTAAAGGAAGAGGATGTAGCATATCTAAACACCCCCATCACTATAGATGAAATTAAAACTATGATCAAATGTCTGCCCAAAAGCAAAAGCACAGGCCCAGTTGGATTCACTAATGAATTCTTTAAAACTTTCCAAGAGGAACTACTACCAATCCTGTCAAGACTCTTTCCTGAAATGGAAAAACAGAAACACTTCCAAATACCTTTTATGAAGCCACCATCACCTTGATACCGAAACCAGACAGAGATGCAACAAAAAAAGAAAATTACAGACCAATTTTCGCTGATGAATGCAGATGCAAAAATCCTCAAAAAAATCCTGGCAAATAGGATTCAATGCCTCATTAAGAAGATCATCCACGGGGCCCGGGAGATAGCATGGAGGTAAGGCGTTTGCCTTTCATGCAAAAGGTCATTGGTTCAAAAATCCCGGTGCCCCATATGGTCCCCCATGCCTGCCAGGAGCAATTTCTGAGCATGGA
>PVKC010006804.1:0-23664 GCA_004027635.1 Crocidura indochinensis | reverse complement strand
ATGCATTCTAGCTTCACTTTTCCAATTGTAGTATCCCCAATACTACAAAAAGGAAAAACAGGAGAAGGAAAGGAAGAAAATAAAGTGACTAACATAAATAAGACTATATATTATAAATGTTCATATATAAGACTAAAGCAATAAATTTAAAGACACTAAATGTCCCTTTTAACAATTCCTTTTGATTTAGTTTTGGGAGTCAAAATTTTGGGAGTCCCTGTGAAGTTCAGGGACCACTTCTGGTTTTGCTTTCTTTTTAAAGGTTTCATTTTGCATTTCATTATGGCCCTGGATTGGAAAACATGAACACATCTAAATTATTTATCTATGAACACGGTGGCACAAAATTAAACTATTATGCAAATAATTTTATCTGCTACTTCACTGCCTACGATACTTCCTTCCATTCCCTTTGTCTCTGCAAATTCTGATCATCCTTCAAGAATCCTTTCTTGACCCTCTGGATTTGATTAAATCTTTGCAATATTTGGATCTCTTTTGTCCTGGATTTGTTGCTTATCAAAACATGCTACATTTACCATATTTACTAGTTCATCTTCCTTTCTACTCTATAAATTCTTTAAAGGGCAAGTGCTCTATGTCATTACCATCACACCTCCAAATACCTAACAGAAATGCTAATAAAGAGTAAATGATTTTTGAATGATGTCAAATAGACTTGCCTAAATATGAGTGAGTCAAAATAAGGCCATTAGCTTGCAGGAGCCAGAGAGATGATACAGGAATTAAGGTACTAACTTTGTATATTCCAGACTTGTATTCAATCTCTGGCATTATGGTTCCTGAGAGTAACCAGGAGTTATCCTTGAGCAAAGAACCAGGAGTAAGACCTGAGCACAGAGCCAGGTATAAGTTCTGAGCACAGTCAGGTGTTGCTCCCAAAGTAAAATAAAATAAAATAAAAAATCACTTGCAATTTTTTAGGTGATAAAAAATGCAGCTAAAATCAGATAGTATATAAGGGGAGCAGGAAAGTGCCATACTCAACTGTATGCCTTTTATTCAGGCTGCCATAATAGGTTTATGTACAAATGGCTTTTGTAGATGAATGATGAATATTGTTGAAGCACAAATGCATTTTCTGAAGTGGGGATTAGAGCATGTTGCTCTGAAATACTGGAGAAAAGTCCACCTTCCCCCCAATAAGGTTGTTTTTACTTTGTTTTCCTTTATGCTCTATCGAAACATTATTATTTTGATATCAGACTACTCATGTGAATTATTGGTTTGTCCACAAACCAATTATCGACACTTGTAATGTCGAATCATGTGATCCAAGAATTCTGAATTATCTGTAGCAAAGCTCCAGATTTTTGGTATAGGGTTGGGCACCACCGAGCAGTACTACTCAGGGCATACTCCTAATTCTGCTCAGGTATCTATCATGGTGGGACTTCTGGAGATCATATGTTGTTCTGGGGATCAGGCCACATGCAAACTAGTGCCTTACTTCCTGTACTCTGCTCAAGAGCCACATTAATTTCTTACTTTTTATTTTTCTGTTAAAACATTGTGATTTACAGGTGATAGCACAGTGGTAGGGCATTTGCCTTGTACATGGCTGACCAAGATGGAAGGTAGTTGGATCCCCAAGTCAGGAACAATTTCCGAGTGCATACCAGGAGTAACCCTTGAGCATCACTGGGTGTGACCCAAAGAAAAAATAAATAAAATAAGGGGGCCAGAGAGATAGCAAGAAGGTAGGGCATTTGCCTTGCATGCAGAAGGATGGTGGTTCGAAACCTGGGATACCATGTGGTCCCCAAGCCTGCCAGGATCGATTTCTGAACATAGAGCCAGGAATAACCCCTGAGTGCTGCCAGGTGTGACCCCAAAACCAATAAATAAATAAACAAATAAATAAAAAATAAAATAAATACACAAAAACAAAAGTACCCATAGTTCAGTTTTAGGAATATTATATTCTTTTTTTTTTTTTGGTTTTTGGGTCACACCCGGCAGTGCTCAGGGGTTACTCCTGGCTCCATGCTCAGAAATTGCTCCTGGCAGGCACGGGGGACCATATGGGGCACCGGGATTCGAACCGATGACCTTTTGCATGAAAGGCAAACGCCTTACCTCCATGCTATCTCCCGGACCCCGGAATATTATATTCTAACACCAGTAACAGTTCCCTTCTCCAGTGGTCTCTGGTGCCCTCCAACCCCACCCCCCAAGATGTTGTGGTTTGGTTGTTCTGCTCTGTGTTGCTGACTCTAGGTTTGAATATTTGACTATGCCACCCCTCCACACTACTGATGTTCCACAGGCATTTATTTCTATGTGTGTGGGGGATGGATGGAGCAGAGGTAGATAAGGAAGTACTCAATGGGAACTGTCTCTCCTATCTTTTCTTGAGAGTAAAACTAAAGGAGGATCCTGACCTTTAAGTGCCTTTATCCAAGGAAAACTATAACTAAGGAAGATTAAATATTGGGAATATTTTTGCCAGAGAAATGCTATGATCACATTTTTTTTGAAAGTCACAAAGAGTGGTAGCACATTAGTAAAGAGTTTGCCTTGCACGCAGCTGACCCAGGATGGACCTTTGTTCGATTCCTAATGTCCCATATGGTCCCCCGAGCTAGGAACGATTCTGAGACAGAGCCAGGAGTAGCCCTTGAGTGCTTCTGGTTATGGCCCCCAAACCAAAAATAAATAAATAAATGAAAATCCCAAGGATGATGAATTAAAAATGGTTAATGTTGAAGTGACTTCTATTTTGTTTCTCTAATTCTTATTTAAATCCTAAATCAGTTTAGATTTTTATCTCTTAAGCTAGAAGTCAGTGTTTTTTATTTATTCTTTTTGCTGTTATGCCCAGGTAGAAGATCACTTTTACCAGCTTCTTCATCTGGCAACTTGCTTTGCTTCCCTGATGTATGACTCCAAAGGTAGGAGTTAAGGTTTTCAATTAAGTTCATTTCTGTAGGGTGCAAAAAATATAAGAAGGAGCTGGTGAGATAGTTCAAAGGGCAAGTGGGAAGCTATGATTAGATACCCACACTCTGCAGAATGGCCTGAGCACAGCCAGGAGACATCCCTGTGCTATGAGTGTACCCTAAGGTCACTATTGAAATGTTTTATATACAAATTTGAGAAAAGGGAGAGGCAAAAATATAAAAAAGTTGTCGTCACTGAACTCAGAAATAGCAGAGTCAACACATGAAAGTTTACAATAAAGGAAGTATTAATTTTTTAATTATCCAATATATATATATATATTGATGCCATTCCAGAATGTGCCTTATGTTGAAGTATTTTTTTTACTCAATTGCATAACATTCTCCCAGATAGTAGAGTTGACAACATTTGGCATGCCCTAAAGAACACAAGGAATTTACATTCAGATTTGAATTCTCAAGTCATGGACTACACAGGCTTGCAGATGTGTCCCTGACATCACTTTTATCAAAGGAACTGAGAGAAAAAGAAGCTCCTATAAAGTTGGAAAAGCCCTTGTACATGAATTGACAGAATTGGGGAGAAAAAAGAAGTATTCAAGATGGCTAAGAAGACATCTCCTGGCTGACAGACTTTGGAAAATTGGATACTTTTATTAAAAAAAAAAACTTGCTGGAAAATGAATCAAAGGACATATTAAAACATTAATCTGCCAAATGAAATATTTTCTCTGGAATGAATGTCATCCCGAAGGGCAGATAAGAGAAAGCACAAAATAATAAATAAATAAGACTTCTATTCTAGTCTCTAAATGTAAGCATCTCCCTTGACCTTAGTTGCAGGAGGACATAAAGAACCAGAGTCTGTTTTCTCCCAGTCTCTCTCGAGAAACTGAGGGGGCACTTGTGACCTGGAGGATCAGGTGAAGAAGACTAGAGGAAATCAAGGAAGATTTGTGTTGTGTCTTTCTCAGCTCCAAGAGACACATATTTGTTTCCCAAGAGATTTCTCGCCTCCCGAGAAGTCTCTGACTCTTTAATGGTTAAGTTCCAAGGTCATTTCTCCATAGCAGGCCCCTTTCTCATAGCTGATCCCCTGTGAATACATTTACTTTCACCCTTGAATTCCCACCATCTCCTCTGTCTCCTGGGATTTAATGTACCTCCCCCACTGTCAAACGTCAATTTCAGTTTTAATGTTTAACTATCGTCTGGGGAAAGAAACAAATGCTATGAATCAACATTTTGAATATTGCAATCTTAAAGGAATTGTTTCATATTCTTGCAATCCATGACTGACCTATAAATATTTACAACTTTCCAAAGTTGGAGTACAGAGCTCTCTTTCTCCCACCTCTTTTCAAATTGGATAGGAAATTCTTGGTGATTTTCTATGCGTAGTCTCTGGAACAGGAGATAAGTTTCAAGCCAGGATATAAAATATGAATTTTGGGTCTAGTATAGATTTCCTGAATCAGGAACTATGGTGGTTGGGTACAGTTATATGGACACCACTATTTCAAGACAGTGTTGTAACAAATAACATGAGATAAATGTGTTTGTGCCTGCAAACGTGCTGGCTAGAGTAGTAGGTGGGAAGCTGAAGACTCTGGTGAAAAAGGGCAAATCACATTGGTGGTGGGATTGATGTTGGAACACTTAAAGCCTGAAACAATTGTCTTATGTACAACTTGGTAAATCATGGTATTTTAATTAAAAAAAAGAGTTAATTCCTAGAGCAATAGTCCAACAGGTAGGGTGTTTGTTTTGCATGTGACCCACCTTAAATCCTAGGCATCCCATATGGTCCCCAGAGTACTATAGGAGTAATTCTTGAGTGAAGAACTTAAAGTAATTGCTGAATACTATTGGGTGTGATTCCAAACTTCAAATAATAATAATAATAATAATAATAATATAAAAAGAGCAGATTGAATAAAAATTTATTTTTTAAATAATGAGAAATTTGTATAATTAAAAGAAACCTCTTTTAGCCAGTCATAAACTATCTCACAGAAAATATGTCTCTGGGGGCTGGGCGGTGTCGCTGGAAGTAAGGTGCCTGCCTTGCCTGCGCTGGCCTAGGACAGACCATGGTTCAATTCCCCAGTTCCTCATATGGTCCCCCAAGCCAGGAGCGACTTCTGAGCGCATAGCCAGGAGCAACCCCTGAGCATCACTGGGTGTGGTCCAGAATCCAAAAAAAAAAAAAAAGAAAAGAAAAGAAAAGAAAATATGTCTCTGATAAGAAAAATTAGCATTTCAATTTAAAATATAAAAACTGTCTTTATTAATATAGTTGTCGGTAAATTGTTTGATTCAAATCTGGGTTAAGTGTGTTCTTTCCATTTCCTATTTCCTTATTTTTGTTTGTTTGTATATTTGTGACCCCTTTGGGATCAAACTCAGAGGTGTTGAAGTTGCACTGGGTAAGAATGCATCATGAGAACTGAGCTCAGAACTCCCAAATGCAAAACATGAATTCTAGTTCTTTAAGCTCTATCTCCTGGACCCTTCTTAGCAGCTTCAAGATTAGACAAGAAAGAGCTAATCTTGTCAGATAATGATGTCCACATGGTAGTCTCCAGAGAAAAGATAATACTCAGGAAGCTTAGAAAAATGATTATCTAATCAAAGGTTGGCATTTTCCATCCCTTTATTTTCATTTCTAAGAAAAGAAACAATTTGTTCTTTTTGTGGGAAAAAAAAAAGGAACTTGGGACCAGAGAAATTGGAATATATACAATATGTAGGAGGCCAGGGTTTACTCAGTGGCAATGCATGCTCTCCCAGTCATCACCGGGCACAACCCCCAAGTAAAGTAATAAAGAAAACACACATACACACAAAAATAATAATAACCAAGAATTAAAATAATAACAAAACTAATGATAATTTTATTTATTTATTTATTTATTTTTTTGGTTTTTGGACCACACCCAGTGACGCTCAAGGATTACTCCTGGCTATGCGCTCAGAAGTTGCTCCTGGTTTGGGGGACCATACGGGAAACCGGGGGAATTGAACTGCGGTCCGTCCTAGGATAGCGCAGGCAAGGCAGGCACCTTACCTTTAGCGCCACCGCCCGGCCCATATATTAATGATAATTTAAAAAATCTCAAAATACATTAGTATTAAGTCACATTTAAAAATAGAAAATCAGGGACCAGCGCAAGCAGTAAGGCGTCTGCCTTGCCCATTCTAGCCTAGGACGAAATGCAGGTCAGATCCCTCAGCATACCATATGGTCCCCAGTTGGGAGCGATTTCTGAGTGCATAGCCAGGAGTAACCCCTGAGAGTCACCAGATGTGGCCCCCCAAAAAAGAATAACTCTTGTTTAAAAAAATAAAATAAAAATAGGCAATCAATTAAAACAAAGAAATACTCCAATAATAAAATAGGCACAATAAATAAATATACACACAAACATATTGGTACCAGATATGATTGTGGAAACAATCACACACTTTGGACATATTCCAAGTAGGAATTTAAGGGTTGAAAAACATCTCATTAGAAAATGTCATTTAGGATGTGTTCACTGATGAGGAACCATAAGTTACAGTAATCCATTTTCCTGAAAAGATTATCCTAATATAGGGGCAGAGCAGAAAAATTTCCCTGACCCTTCTGTATTCTTCCTGGGTTAATCAAGCACTAGGCAAGCAATCAAATTAATGTCAGACTGCCTCAGTAAGAGGAAAAAAAAACAACAATTTAAATTTATGTATATCAAAAATGTACACAGACATAGGTTCTAAAGCAAATGGGACAAAATGAAGATATCTAACATCCTGATCTGAGGATTTAGAAGAGGCTCTCAGGGTTTCAAGAAGAGAGGAGGGGGTGTCATATATTGAGAAGAGATTGGCATGACAAAGAACAGACAACCCCTAACGATGTGTTTGTCTTGGCACCGAGATATCCGTTTTTCCCCACAGAAAAGTTATTTTGGGGGACTGGAGAGATAGCTCAGTGGGCTGAGCACAAGCTCTGTAGTCAAGAGGTTTGGGTTCAATTCTCTGATACTAGGGTTCCACATGCACCATGCTGCCAAGCATTGCCAGGTATGCCCCAAAATAAAACAAAAAGGTTATTTCTAATAAAAATTCTCATCTATGTAATAGCTCCAATTTTCATTAGTCTGCATAGTTAAGGGAATGTCAAGGTTTTGGTTGACCACAGAGTAAAATAAGTCACAGACTGAAGTAACAGATCTTGTGAAGACTTATTCTGAACATATATTTTTGTTGGTTAGTTATAGGGCACACCTAGTAATATTAAAGAATACGCCCGGCTCTATGCTTTAGGGTTAACCTTGGTAGTGCTAGGGAACCATTCAGGAAGAGGTTACTGAATTTGGGCTTCTATCATATAAAGAATTCACTCTATTCAGGGCATCTTGAGATCAGTCCCACAGTACCCATGAAGAAGTACTCTAATGCAAGAAAATAGTTATGTCAAATTGCATTAATTTTCTGAAGGAGAAGATATAATCTATTACTTTCTATTCATAACCACTTGCTAAAGAAATCTTATCCCCAAATAAAGCAGAAGTCTAGTTGTAGTTTGCTTAGTTTAGTTTAAAATAAGACATTAAAAAAAAATCCCATACTTGGCCTTTTTTTCCTTTTTAACTAGAGACTACTTCTTTAAATCTTTTTCTCCAAGTCAAAATGGAGAACATATTTTTATCTTCTCAAAACCCATTTTGACTATGTTGAATTTCAACTCAACATTGAATTTCAAATTCGAAGAATGACGTTCATGCTATTTGTAATTTTTGACCTTTCTGATTATGCTCCAAGTAAATCTAGTGAAATGTTAATGAGAGATATATCTATTAAGTACATAAAAACAATGGTTCTTATTTGATTTATCCTTTAACCAAATAAAGCTGTCTGTACAGTATTTAAAAGATAGGAAACTGATCATCAAAACTACTTTTTATCTTAAGCCTCAAATTTCTATCCTTAGTCTCTTCAACAGATGAACTCATTTTTTAGAAGAGCTCTGAGATCTATTTACGTATCAGGAATTCCCACTTTTGAAGGCGTCGAATTCAAGATTTTTTCTGTTATCAAATTTACAGTCATTATTGTCATCAATTTCTAAACATTTTCATCATCTTCAATAAAATTTCATTCTTAGACCAAAGAAATAGTTCAGTGAACTTAGCACTTCGACCACCAAGTTCACTCCAGAATTTCTGGGTGTGACCCTTAAGCACAGAGCTAGGAGTAGTCCCTGAACACTACAGGGATGGTCCCAAAACAGCAGCAACAAAATCCCATTCTAACTCTCACACAAATCTCCATCCCAGAGTCAGGAAACTGACAGTCTACTTTAGATTTTACATATATATATATATATATATATATATGCCTATCCTAAATATTTTATATGAATGAAGCTATATGATATATGGTTTGGTTTTTTGTTTTGTTTTGTTTTGGTTTGGTTTGGTTTTTTGGGTGACACCAGGCAGTGCTCAGGGGTTACTCCTGGCTTTATGCTCAGAAATCGCTCCTGGCAGGCTCAGGGCACCATATGGAATGTCGGGATTCAAACCACCTACCTTCTGCATGAAAGGCCAATGTCTTACCTCCATGCTATCTCTCCAGCCCCACTTTCTGGCGGGAGAGAAGGACAGGGGTTAAGCTACTTACTTTACTCAAGGTCAACCTCAAATTGATCTCTGATACCATATAAGGTCCCCTGAGCACCAACAGGAATGATCTCTGAGTACAGTCAAGAAGTCCTGGGTAGTCAGAGGAATGGTACCATGAATAAGGCATTTGCCTTACACCTGGCTGACCTGGCTTCAATCCCCAGCATCCCATATACTTTCCCAAGTCCTCCAGGAAAATTCTTGAGCACAGAACCAGGAAAAATCCCTGAGCACTTCTAAGTGTATCCCCCTCCCCCACCAAATAAAAACAACCAACCAACTAACCAAAGAAACAAAAAGTAGTCCTGAGCATCAACCCTTCTTGTTGTGGCTCCAAAGCCAAAATATAAATAAATCAAGTATATTAAAAAAATTCCATGTTGTACTGTCAACTACTTTTTGGATGAAATGCTTACCAGATTCATGAACCCTTTGATAAAGCCAAATACATCTCTAAATTGATTTATATCTAACTGTTGTTTTGTAGGCACACTGGAAGGAGACAGAGACTTCATTTCCTAGCTGTAGACCAGCCCTCTGAAAGACTGATTTGGGACTAATTCTGCCTCCCATGATTCTTCTTTTTCACAGTGCTTTCTCCATGGAGGGGACCAGACCTTTCCCTCCAAGACCTCTGCCTACTGAGTGTGAAATCTGCCGTTCACCTTTGGTGTCAATATACTCTGCATATCCATATCCTAAAGGCTGATAGAAGGCAACACAAATCCACAAATCTACTCAATTAAGAGGAAAAAACGCTGCTTCCCCAGGAAATTCACTGTCCTGGAGTCCCCAGGGAAAATCAACTTTATACTGAAGGAGTGTAACTAGTACTTATTGCTCAGAAAGAAAATAAGCCTGATGATTCAAAGGAGATGATTTAACTCAAGAGTTAAACTATTTTTTTTAACTCTTCCTTTTTTTGCTGTTAGTTTGCTTTTCCCCTAGTTTGGGGCCATATCAGGCAATGTTCAGAAGTTAGTCCTGGCTCTTTACCAATCTAGGTTGGCTGCATATAAAGCCACATGTATACCAAGTGCCCTACCCACTGTATTATCGCTCTGGGCCCCATTTGCTGTTTTTGTTGTTGCTGATGCTGATGTAGTGTGTTGTTGTGCTGACCAGGGTCACACACATTCCTCACTGCAACTCTGAAGCAGTAGCTTGCTGTTTACTGAGGTTGCACAGAAGGCTGGGATGCCCACATGGAGATTTGCACTCCTGTACTTAACTACTTAACTGTACTTGCCTTTCAAATAGTTTATATCTATCTATCTATCTATCTATCTATCTATCTATCTATCTATCTATCTATCTATCTATCTATCTATCTATCTATCTATTTTCGTTTTCAGGTCACACTTGGCAGCGCTCAGGGGTTACTACTGGTTCTACGCTCAGAAATCGTCCCTGGCAGACACGGGGGACCAAATGGGATGCAGGGATTCAAACCACCGTCCTGCATGAAAGGCAAACGCCTTACCTCCATGCTATATCTCCGGCCCCTCAAATAGTTAAACTCTTTAGTAAAGCTTTATTTAAAAAAATTGAACAAACAACATGGTAGAAGAATCCTCTTTTAAAAAAATATTCCCTTTTATCTGTTTGAAAAGGAGGAACATACTTAAACCAAAACAGGAACTACTCTGGCCATAAATGTACAGAAAATAAGGAGCCTATAGGGCTCTTAAAAATTAGCCAGAGCTCACAGAGAAGTCTTTGAAAAGAAAGCTGTCTGGGCAGCGGGGCGGGGAGCATGTCTCCTGATTTCATAAACACCCGTTGTTTAATCATCTGGAGAAAGTGCAAATTTAGGATGAGCTGCTCCACCACTGAAATGGACAAATTCATTCTTTTAAAGCAGAAAACCATGAAAACCAGTGTACCAGAAAAGCAAGAAGTGACCTCAGAGGTCCTAGGTTTGAACTTGATACAGACATGTAGCTCTCTGTCTGACTGGTACAAGAGACACAGTTGGGTGAGATGCTGCCATACCATAATCATATATAGTTTGAACTTCACAAGCAGTAAACAAACTAATCCAGCTATTTTTTCTGCCTTTAAAAAGAGCATGGGAGAAAAGTTTCTTAAGGGGCTCTTTCCATATTAATGAAATCTTACAGTCCATTTCCCTTTCTATCCTTCTATTTAAAATCTCATCTGAATTCGCCATAAAATGCAATAATATTGAAATAAATGAAATTCGGGTTAGAGACAGATCTTAAAGTGTGCACAGGAGGTCAGGGTTCAATCTCTTAGCCAAGAACAGAAGAACACAGTTTGAGAACTGCCCAAACAAATACACAGATTAAAAATAAATATTAAATTAACTTCAAGTGGCCCTACCCGAGTTCCTCTTCTGTGGTGTGTGTGTGTGTGTGTGTGTGTGTGTGTGTGTGTGTGTGTGTGTGTGTGGTGGGGGAAGATACACCCAGTGGTGTTCTGAGGTTACTCCTCCATCTGTGTCAGGAGTCACAGCTGGTGGGTTCAGGGGGACCATATCGGATGCCAGGGATCGAACCTGGTTCAGCCACATGCAAGTCAAGTGCCCTCCCTGCTGTACTATATCACTCCTACCTCCATGACCAGTTCCTCTCCAAAGTAACTTAACTCCTATTCATATACTCAGAACCTCACAATTCACTGGCAACTTTTCTTTGCCCATTGTTCCCATATGAACCTGGAAGAGTCCTTGAGATATTTATTGACTTAAGAATCTTACACAGGACCAATATGTAATTATGCAAAATTAATAAGAAGCAGGATTTTGTTTGTAAGCCATGCTAGGTATAGTTCAGGGGCTTCTCCCAGCTCTGTGTTTAGGTTGCTCATGCTGTCAGCAGCCCATTGAGGTATTCCTCCATTTCAGAAAATTGATCTTGAAGAGATAGCAGCTGGGAGGGCATTTGCCTTTTATGCAGCTGACCTAGATTCCTTCTCTGGCAGCCCATAAGGTCCTTCAAGCACTTCTAGGCAGTAATTCTTGAGTATAGAGTCAGGAGTAGCCCCAGTTATGGGAGGGAAAAATGAGGTAAGTGAATAACTTATGAAAAAAATAAAAAGCTTAATAAGCAAGATTACTATTATTATTTTTTTTTTGGTTTTTGGGCCACACCCAGTGACTCTCAGGGGTTACTCCTGGCTATGCTCTCAGAAGTCGCTCCTGGCTTGGGGGACCATATGGGAAACTGGGAGATCAAACCACGGTCCGTCCTAGGCTAGCGCAGGCAAGGCAGGCACCTTACCTCCAGCGCCACCGCCCGGCCCCAGCAAGATTATTTTTAACCTTGGTATCTGAGCATGAGGGCTGGTGGAATTTAGTGTTTGATCTTGGCAGTGCTCAGAGAAATCATGTGATGTCAGAAATGTACACTCAGGACTCCATATTCAAAGCCTTTGAGATATCTCTCCAGACCATAGGAAGCACTTAAATCAAAATTTTCAGCTTGGATAATAAAATTGCATATGAGAACTAATTGACTTTAAACTTCTTAGCATCCAGGGCAAAGGGTACATAGTGCATAATGTTGCTTTGATAACTGAAGAGCAGAAACCAAACCTAATAAAAATAATTGAGACACTGGTAAAAGAAAGATACATTGGGAAATTGAATGTCCTGCTTAGATGTATACATATGCATGTATATACAGATACATGTGCATATTATACAGAAACATATCTGTGTACATATTCATATGTACTCATATACATAGATGTATACGTATATATATGCACAAATGTATGTGTATGAATCTTTGGTAATCATCTGAGTATCTGAGATGAATATGCAATACAAAATGCACTTTTGTCATTAAAGTTATATAGGATTCTTTATTTATATTTTTGGGTTTTGGAGTCACACCTGGCCATATTCAAGGGCAGTCCCTGTGTTGCTGAAGACCATGACATGCCGGGGAAGAAACACTGGGATCTTATGTGCCCTTTGAAATGTGCTTCGAGCTCCCAAGTTTTTATTTTATGTATATATCTTTTTTACAACATTTTTTAATTTGTTTATGAATTATACTTTTTTTTTTGGTTTTTGGGCCACACCCGGTGATGCTCAGGGGTTACTCCTGGCTATTCTCTCAGAAGTTGCTCCTGGCAGGCACGGGGGACCATATGGGGAACCGGGGGATCGAACCGTGGTCCGTCCTAGGTTAGCACAGGCAAGGCAGGCACCTTACCTCCAGCTCCACCGCCCGGCCCCATGAATTATACTTTAAAGTGCTCTGGGTTTACTCCTGGCTCTGTGCTCAGGAATCAGTCCTGGTCATATTTAGGGAACCATATGCAAGTTCTGGTGGCCAATCTCAGGTCTGCCTTAGGTAAGGCAAATGCCTTAACTTTTGTGTTACCAAAATGTCCTTGTTAAAAATTTTAGGACTGCTTTAATGGCAGAGAATATAGAAATAATGTTTTAACCAAGGTATAGATCAATTGATCGCCTTTATTTATGATTCAATTTATTTTATAAAAATATTGTTCTATAGAGACAAAAAGGTAGTACAGAGAATAAGGCACTTGCTTAGTATGTAGTGGACACTAGTGTGATTCCCTGCTCCTAATATGTTTCCCTGAGAACCACTAGGAGTGATTTCTGAGTACAGTTAGGAGTAAATCCTGAACATAATTGGATGTGCCTCAACTCTCCCCTATCCCTGGAGAAAAATATTTTTTTGAGAAAAATATTTTTAAAATTACCTTTTCACTCTAAAATTTTTTTTTTTTTGGTTTTTGGGCCACACCCAGTGATGCTCAGGGGTTACTCCTGGCTATGAGCTCAGAAGTCGTCCCTGGCCTGGGGGACCATATGGGGCACCGGGGATCGAACCGCGGTCGGTTCAAGGCTAGCGCGGTAAGGCAGGCACCTTACCTTCAGCGCCACCGCCCGGCCCCCACACTCTAAAAATTTTATAGATTGGAAACTATTAAAGGGTTCCATGGCATGACAACACCCTCTGAGTGTAGATTCTAGGTTAGTTTTTTTTTTTATAGAAATAGGGTTTTAATATATATTTTGTTAATACCCAATGATCTTTAACTTACAGCAAAAATATTGCCTGTGCTGAAGTCACTAAGCTATTTAGACAATAATTGTTCTGAAAATTACCCTTAACACAAGTAAGAAAGAATGACTGAATAGCTGAAATTTCCTTCAAGATGACATAAGGAAGATCAAGAAATGATGCAAAGGAGATTTGAGGTCAAAGAATTCTTCCAATCATATGTAGGGTCAGAATTTTCTTTAAGCAGCCCAGAACTCCCCAGCATTGTCATTACATTGCTCACTACTAGAGGCACAGCAGTTAAAACCGAGCTTAGTAAATAGGAGCATCAATATCTATTTGAGCGATGAATGAAAACTGATTGAGATTCTGGGGCAGTAAAAGCTCTGAGGGAAGATTAAAAACCTTGAATCGATATCAAAATCATATGGCTGGGTTAAGTGGTACCTGTCTATGGAATCAAAGATTGATGCAAGATCAATAAATATTACAAAAGGAGGCCAGTTATTTTTAACTGTTCCCACCTCTGATCTCCCCTTCCCCACCATAAATTAAAATGAACAGAAAAGGTCAGTAGTAAAACAGATTTTAAATTCTTTTGCATTTGTTTGTTTCCTATGAAAAATATTAAATGAATAATTTAGACCAGATAAGAAGTTTCGCTTAGAATATTGGAACTGATTGGTTGAAGGTGGCACAGTAAAAGATTGCCATTATTTATCTATTTTGATATTTTTATTTATTTTTATGGGTAAGACCCTGAGGGTGTAAGAGTCTACTATCGCCCACAGTCAACTGGGCTTCAGATAATAAAAAGCAACAGCAATAGTCTTTTGGACTTCCTTCCTTTAAAACTCTTCTGTAGAATTCTTATCTGTGGGGAGTGTGTGTGTGTGTGTGTGTGTGTGTGTGTATGTGTGTGTGTGTGTGTGTGTGTGTGTGTGTGTGTGTGTGTCTGTGTGTGTGTTTTAGCCAAATTTAGCAGTGCCCATGAGCTCATGAGCTCTTTCTGCCACTGTGGTTGGGAAGTCCAGCGAGATCAAACACAGATCTCTTGCATGCAAAATACATACTCAGTCACCTAAATGCTCTCTCTCTCTCTCTCTCTCTCTCTCTCTCTCTCTCTCTCTCTCTCTCTCTCTCTCCCCTTAAAATAAAAAGAAGTAGATACTATGTCTCTGCACAGGCAGGTTTGTCATATTGTTAATCTACCTTTTACTTTTTCTTTTTTGACACTAAACTCTAAACATTTTCAATGAAAATATTTTAACTATAGCTTGGTTTAGTTGGTTTTATTAGTGCCATAGTGTATGGTATTGAAGTACAGCACTCCCTGTCAGACTGCCTATGATCATCTACCAGTGTCCTATGTCACCTCTTAACCAGACATTTTCCCTCCCACTCTTCCCCACAGAATTTGGTTATCAGTACTCTAGATCAAGGTCAAGGACTTGTCATTGATGCTGTCTCTTCCCTTTGTTTCATCACACTATATTCTACAATGAGTGATATCATCCCTTATTTGCCTCCCCCCCGCCCTGGGTTACTTTGCTCAGCGTTGTATCCTCATTTCCATCTATGATTTAACTCATTTTATTTTAGGGGTTGGGATGGGAAGTGCAGAGCTATCTTATAGCGAATAAGGTATTTGCCTTGCATGCAGCCAAACTGAGTTTGATCCCCAGTATCCCAGGCATTCTGTATGATCCCCCAAGCAAAGTCAGGAGTAATTCCTGAATACAGTGCCAAGAGTAACCCCTGAGCACCTCCAGGTGTGCCCTGCATCCAAACAAAGCAAAACTATTATTTTACTTTTTTCTTGTTTGTTTTTTTCGGGCCACACCCATTTGATGCTAAGGGGTTACTCCTGGCTAAGGTCTTAGAAATTGCCCCTGGCTTGGGGGGACCATATGGAATGCCGAGGGATCGAATCACAGTCCTTCCTTGGCTAGTGCTTGCAAGGCAGACACCTTACATCTAGCGCCACCTTGCCGGCCCCTATTACTTTACTTTTTATAGTTGTATAGTGTTTGTTTGTATGTGTCCATTCATTCATACATCTTAGAACACAAGGATTGTTTCTCAATGTCCTAGATACTGTACTAAATGCTGTAATGAACATAGGTGTGCTTTTACCTTTTAGAATGGAAGTTTTTGTTTGGGGGAGTTGATGCCAAGAAGTGGAAGCATTCAGTTTAACAAATATTCTCTCCTTACATTTATGAGAATCTCCAAACTGTTTCCCATAGCAGCTAAATCATACAAAATTCTCAACAGTAAATGAAGTTTCCTTTTGCCCGTGGCTGACCAAGGATCAATCCTTGGCACCACACGTGTTCCCCAGCCTAACTAGATATGATCACTGAGTACAGAGCCAAGAGGAAGCTGGGTGTGGCTCCAAAACCCAAATAAAGTAATCACAAAGCCTGGGAATGTAAAACTTCCCATCTTCTTCAAATACTAATTAATAAATAATCAAGTCTTTAAACATTGTCTTTCTCCTAAATTCCTCCTCAAAGTTGGAAGCATTCAGTGAGAAAAGAGCTAAATTGGAATACTTCAAGCTGACTTGAACCCTTTACTTTAAATACAAAATGCTTAAGGTATCTGTACAGCATTTCTTTTTAGTCATGTTTTATTTGTTTGGTTTTGGCCCACACCTGGTGGTGCTCAGAAGTTACTTCTGGCTCTTGCTCTGCACTCAGAAATCATTGCTGACAGTCTCAGAAGACCATATGGGATGCTGGGGATCTAGCCCAAGTTGCAAACACCCTATCCAATGTGAGATTGCTTGGGCTTCTGTAGAGCATTTGTATTACAGGATATCTCTTAGATCATCATATCTCTCTCCTTATTCTCCCTCTGTTATCTATGACTACAGGGGTATCCATGATTAGGGTTGGAGAATGAGTCTATTTACTTTAATATTTGAACCTGAATCAAGATGCAGCTATATATATATATATATATATATATATATATATATATTGCAAGAAAAATCAGGAGAGGGGAGGGAGGGAAAGAGAGAGAGTGAGAAAGAGAGAGAGAGAGATCACACATGGAAATGAAGCTGAAAGTCTAAGAGAACAGAATAGGCAAGGCCATTTAAGCTACTAACATAAATTCTTTTCAAGGGCATGTCTTGTGACTTAGTTAACCACTGATTTAAATTCTGAGAGCTCACAAAAGTTACTTAGTTAAGTTCCTTCATATTTTTTGTCTTAAGTAAGTTTATCTTTTGCAACCAACAGAACCTAAAACAATAACTATTTCCTACTAAATAATTAACTTAAAAATTGTGGGCCACACCTTGCAGGTATCAGGGATTAGTCTTATCTTTGCATTCAGAAATCACTTGGCAAGCTCTGGGTACCATATGGGATACCTGAATAATACCTACCTAGGTCAGTCTCATGAAAGGCAAGTGCCCTACTCACTGTGCTATCATTTCATCCCCATAAATAATCTTCTTTATGAGTATATTACCTGTGGGCCTTGAACAAGCAATGATAATCTTAAGGGTAGGTAGACATTGTTGTTGTTGTCTACACCTCACTTGAATCTAAGAGACCCTTTGGATGACCCCAGTTCCCCAACCCCCACAAATCTGCCCTGAAGCTTCCTCCTTCTCTTGTTCAACTCTAAGGAGCTTCCTTCCCATGTTCTGGGACTGTTCCCTAAAGTGTAGGGGAAGATATAAGGGACACACTTAGGGTTTCCATTCCCAAATAAATCCTGTATAGCAGCAATAGGTTGAAAACAGGCAAGTCTATTGCTGAAAGTTATTCCTTGTTAAATCATAACTAAATATCTGAAAAAACTATGCTATTTTGTGGTTTTATTTTTCTAATTTTCTATTTATTTTTATTTATAACAGCTTTTGTAAAATTGAGGTATCATGGGCCAGAGTGATAGAACAGCAGTATGGCATTTGCCTTGCATGCAGCCGAACCAGGATGAACAATGGTTCAAATCCTGGCATTGCATATATGGTCCCCTGAGCCTGCCAAGAGTGATTTCTGAGCACAGAGCCAGGAAGAACCTCTAAGCGCCTCAGGGTGTGACCCCTCCCCAAAATTGAGGTATCATAAGAGGTTTAAAGTTTTAGAATTGTTTTTTGTTTTGTTTTTGTTTTGTTTTGGGACCATACCTGGTGGTACTCAGGGCTTACATCAAGCTCTGTACTTAGGAATCCCTCCCAGCAGGCTTAGGGAACCATATGTGATACTAGGAATTGAAACTGGATTAACTACATGCAAGGCATTGTCCTACATTCTATCTATACTATTGCTCCTGCCTCGTTTAAGATATATTTTTATGTGTTACTTGTAGCTATATATATTTTCATTTATATTCATAGTAAAAATTTTTGGTTTTGGGTTTTAGGCCTCACCCAGGGGTTACTCGTGGCTATGCACTCAGAAATCACCCCTGGCAGGCTCAGGGACCACATTGGATACTTGTATTTGACCCACAGTCGGTCCTGGATTGGCCGAGTGCAAAGCAAACACCAAATTGCAATGCTAACTCTCCGGCCCCTCATAATGAATTATTTTAAAGCTGGAAGTGCACAGAAATCTGATGATAAAATATGTCTTAATTAGGGGCATAGATTTGATTGCATAAAATTTAAGGCTTCTGGCTACTTATAGACTAAACAAGAGTAACTTTTGTTTGGCAATACTCAGAGGTCACTTTTGGAGGTACTGTGGGACTCAATGATATTGGGGATCAGACGTAGGACTGCTACTTATTCTCTAACCCTTTGAATTAGCTCCCCATCAGCCAATGAAAGTTTTTGCTTGTTTGGGTTCTTGGTCATACCCAGTGGTACTCAGCGGCCTATTCTTGGTTCTGTACCCAAGGATTGATCACTCCTCGTCATAATCAAGGAATCAAATCCAGGTCTCTGGCAGTCCAAGCATGCAATCGCCCATGGAGCTGTCTCTGTGACTCTTTAATTGCAATTTTTAAAGTTTAACAGGATTGATATTCCTACTGGGAAAGTTAAACAGAATTAGCAAAATCTCAGCAGGCACACCCTGCATTGACAGTACACACAAAGAGAGAATAGAAGAATAAAGGATGAGCAGGTGATCAGACCTCTGGAGATCCATTCAGAGTGTAACCTCTGCCCTCTTCCCTTGGAGATAAAATAGGGAACTGATTGGCTAACAGAATAAACAAATGAATAAAGTCACTTGACACGTACACAGCTAACATGTCTCCTCAGGTATTGCCAAACAAAAAAATGGGCCAAGGAAAATCTTCAAATGGAATGAACTATATGGTGAGGAAGGAAGATGCAGAGAGAGAAGTAGTGGGGACAGTGGAACTTGGTCATCTACTAGAGATTGTTTCTTAGTTTGGGGCCACTTCTGGCAGTGTTCAGGGGTTTCTCCTGGCTCTGCATTCAGGGATCACTCCTGTTGGATTCAGGGGACCATGTAGGATACTGTGGTTCAAATCTGGTTTGGCTATATGCAAAGCAAGTTCCCTATCAAGTATACTATCTCTCCAGACCCATTGGGTCTCTCTTTTCTGGAAATTTAAAAGACTTTTAAGGGGTTGAAGCATTTGCACAGTGGTAGGGTGTTTGCCTTGCACAGGACCAATCCAGGACAGACCTTGGTTCGATTCCCTCAGCGTCCCATATGGTCCCCAAGCCAGGAGAGATTTCTGAGTGCATAGCCAGGAGTAATCCCTGAGCATCACCGGGTGTGACTCCCCAGCCCCCTCCTAAAATAAAAGAAAGAAAAAAAGAAGAAAAAAAAAGACTTTTAAGCTATTTTCATTGTTCCCCAGAAGCATAATTTAACACGGTCTTCCTAAAATTACCTGCGTGAAATGAAATTACCTGGATCTACTATATTATCCATATCTTTGGGGTTCTCTGGCAAGTCTGGCACAAGGACATGGTTTAAAATACAGGGAGAAAAGCCAAGGAGCTTGCTTTGGGCCTGACAGGATCCTCCAAGGGACAACTTCCTCTCTCCCGCACTGAAAAGGAGATTAAAATAAGCTTAAAATTTAATTAACAAAGTAATGAGATCCTGAGATGCAGCAGATATAATCAGCAACTAGCCATGCTTCAGCAGGAAACCACTAAAGGTGATGTGAGTTGTGGAGTACAACCTGCCGGCAGGAGCTTTTACCAGGTCCCTGCAATATTCTTGCCTCAGAACTCGCCCTTTTACTGCTCTGAAGATTTACTCTGCTTTACTCATGGGCCCCAAAAGACCCCTCAGCTATTTCCTGCTGTCTCCCTGTACTCTTAAGAAGTTCATGCAGATATCAGAGCAGTAGACTCTTTGCTGCTTTAAAATGTAGTCTCACTCATCTATGTGTTTTGAGAAAAATAAAAGTCATTTTTGCAACAATCCTCAGAGACAATGAGAGGAGGGCAGGAACTTACAGCTCATTTCATGAAGCTCACCACAAAGAGTAGTGAGTGCAGTTATAGAAATAACTACACAGAGAACTACCCTGATCATGTGAATGAATGAGGGAACTGGAAAGCCTGTCTGGAGTACAGGTGGGGTGGGTTGGGAGGGAGGGAGATTTGGGACATTGGTGGTGGGAATGTTGCACTGGTGAAGGGGGTGTTCTTTACATGACTGAAACCTAATCACAATCTTATATGTAATCAAGATGTTCAAATAAAGAAAAAATATATGAAAAAAAAAAGAAAGTCAAATATGGTGTATGATGATTGGCATGGTTCAGTTTAAGAAATAAAAAAGATCATATGCAAGTTCAAAAAATAATGTAGTCTTTAAGCCTTCAGGTACTGACCTTACATGTAGTTAACTCTGAATCAGGGCCTGATAGTGCATATAGTACCCAGAGAACTGTCAAAGGGGATACCTGAGTACAGAGCCAGGAGTAAGCCTGAGTACCATTGGGTATGAACCTAACAAAACAAATAAAAACAGGAGAAAAATATGCAAAAGTAGATTCATGGCATTATTCATGGGTTGTGGCCTAATTTATTACACTATTTGGGCATGTCTATTTGAATGTTAGTATTTAGTTGTTCTTAGAGTAGGAGGAGTAGTTGGGCCATATCCAGAAGCCATTAGAAGGCCATATGTAATATTCAGGGTTCGAAGCAAATTGGATATGTGCAATGGAAACACCTTAACCTCTTTACCTACTCTGTCAACAGATTTTATTTTTAAAATTTTTATTTATTCATTAAGATTTATATCTGCTTATAACAGAGTTTCAGGCAAGAGTCTGATTTATTGATCTTGAAGTATTTATAGGTTTCAGGTTTTAGTGTGTATTTCTTTCTATTCAGGTTTGCATTTGTGCTAGGAAACATTGGGCCTGGGATCAAGTCCAGGTTTTCTACTCCCATAGCAGTGTGAGCATCTTTCCCGTCCCACAACTTCGTTTTCCTAGGCCTCACTTTACACATACTAAACTTAACTGCCTTGTGAGTAGATGAGAAAATGGGAAAGACATTTAACTCTGTTGTTCTGCCTTTTGAGTGCATCCTTTCTAAAAAGAAAGCTAGAATTTAGGTTTAAGTTATTTGTAGCCCTACCTTGTTGCCACACCTCCTAGAGAATGCTGAATAATTACCAACTTCTCATTTTGTATTGTCATAGAAGTCAAACACCCATCTAGAACTAGCTCCAAAGAGACAAAAGTAAAAGACAAATGTAATCCTCAGAATAGATTTCACTAAAGGACATCAAAAGGTCAGACTGGTGAAGAAATGAGGAGATACCAAACATGTTTCAGACTCAACAAGTATGATGAAGGCATGTCCTTGTGGGAGAAAGCAAACCAGGTCTGTTTGGCTAGGGACAGGCTGAAGTTTCTAACGGCAACATTAGATCCTGATCCTTTTGGGAAATGCTTTATTAAGTCTCTGAATACCACTGAAAGTGAGTACTGATGTTTCATAGAAATGGCCTACAGATGATTGCCAGAATTCTCAGTTAAATAAAAATCAGATAAATATTTATGACTTTTCAGTGCAAGTATAACCCATGCAATATACACATATTAAGATGTCTGCTGATTTTGGGGTGGGGGGCTATCCTTAGCAGTACTCAAGGGCTTTGTGTTCTAGGGCTGCTCAGGGGACCTGTGTGGTACAACTGATGTTATTCCCCTTCCCCTACAGCATGCAAATATGGCAACCTTGGATGGTGATATTTTGAAACAAAAGATCTTAAAAGAGATGTTTGGAAATTTCAAACCTTTGGAAACATGGAAAAGTCAGAGTAGTGAGCACCTCTTGTAGAACTCAAAATAATTCCATAAAGTTGAGGAAACATTCCAAGTGCAATACAATAAAGTTGGGTGGGAGAAGACTGAGATAGAGCAGATAGGAAAACAATGCAAAACCTGTTTGTGAGGACTTACAGAACAGTTGTGGTTTTGTTTTGCTTTTGGGTCACACCTGGCAGTGCACAGAGCTGGGGGCAACTGTTCTGCTTGCTGGGGCAAGATCTTGGGTAAATTGAGCAGGTTCTCCTGCAATCAAGGCACGTGCTCCAGTCCTTGGAGATATAGCCCCATCCTTAAAGTTGTTTTCTTGATTTCATTTTTAATTTAATAAAATATATATATATTTGGGGGATCCAGAACCAATGGGGCTGACAGGTTATTCCAGGTTTTGCACTCAGGAATCACCCCTGGCAAAGCTTGGGATCAAAAGCAAGGCCAGCATCCCATCCACTTCTATTCCTATAGCCCCACATTTTGTTTCTCAGTCACTTTATATTCTCAGTTTGCAATTGCTCCCTTGAGTGGGATGTTGAATGAAATACTGATTTTGATTGAACTTAAGAGAGTCCCTTCTTAGGGCATTTAGAATGTAATGAGAAAAGGCATGCAGGGGCAGTGCCTGGCTAATCACCTCCCTCCTTTGTCTTTGTCTAGAAAGAATTCAAGGCAAGGCAGTGTTGATAATAGAAGAGAGATTTATTCATCCTCACCTAAGGCATGGGTGTGGGTGCTCTCAAGAGAAGTCACATGAAGGGTTTAGGGATGAGTCTTTGGGAATTAGCAAAGGCAGGGAAAGATCTAAGGGATAGGTAGGATAGGGTAATGGGTTAGAGCTAAAGTTACACATGTTCTTTAGGACTACATGCTTGCTCATACATCTCATACATCACTTGTATTATTTACATTGACTCCTACACTGAAGAGGGTGTGCAAATTAATGCTTATTTTTTAAAAAATAATTTTTATTGTGACCAAAAGTGAATAACAAATCTTTCACAGTAATATTTGAGGTATATAGTGACAATTAATGAGGGCCATTCCCACCACCAGGACTGTCCTTCCTCCACACCTTTCTCCCAGCATATGTCTCATATCTCCCTCCTTTCCCCACCCCCTGTCCCCTTCCCCCACCCCCACCCCCAGTGCTAGTGTAACTGTTTCCCTCTGTTTATAGCTTGTTGTAGATGGGGTATTCATTCTGTTGCTGTTGACTTTGGGTTTGGTGTTTGTCTGATCATTTTTTATTTCCACTCAGTGTTCATACAGCTGTTTGGTCTTGGTACCATATGTTTTTATTTTCCCCCTCAAATCAAGAGGCAGAACAAGATGATTCAAGTTGTGTGGTTCTTCTCTGAAAAGACAAAATTAATGCTTATTTGGGACTTAGTGAGGAAACTTTCTCACTTAGTGAGAAGTGAAATCAGGTCAGGGTTCTAGACTCTGAGCAAGCCCTAGTAACAGGGTGGAACTGGTTTGTCAAAATCCATTTGTAAGGAAGCTGATATTGTCTCTTTTTTTTTTTTTGACATTTTCTATATGTCATCTCTCTCCTCCCTCCCTCCCTCCCTCCTTCTCTCTCTCTCTCTATATATATATATATATATTTATATATATATACATTTATTTCTCTCTCTCTTATTCTTTCTCTCTCTCTCTCTCCTGGGAGTTGATGGTTACTCCTAGCTTTGTGTTCTCAGGGGATTTCCCGTGGGCTTTCTGGTGGCCATGTAGTGCCAGCGTACAAATCTGGGCCTCTTGCATGCAAAACAATACTTTTTTTTAATTTTATTATTTACATTTTATTTCTCACAG
>PVKC010006803.1:0-30523 GCA_004027635.1 Crocidura indochinensis | reverse complement strand
ATGTCTATCCATTCTCCAATGTCTTTATTCAATTACAATGGCATACCCACAACACCTGAATTAACAATCTCATTGAGAGCACAGAGACTCAAGTGAAACAGTTTTGAAATAGAGATTTTAAAGGGGAAAAGGGGACCTTTCAGACCTGCACTGGCCAATACAGTAAGATTAGCATGAAAAGCACAGCCAGCACCAAGATCAATTATAGGTGTTAGAAACATACCAGAAACCAAATATGAAAATGCTTATGAATATGAATTCTGCTGGACACCTGCTGAAATTATATTTTAAATATACTAGGTAAAATGAATTACTAAAATTAATTCCAGCTGCTTTTTTTTAAAATTTGACTTTTTAGATATTTTAAATGGCAGTAGTTTATATTATTACTGGGAAATGTTATTCTCATTTTCTTTACAAATAATGAATAAAATCATAATTCCCAGGTGGAGAGGTAGCACAAGTTGACTTGCACTAAGCCAACTCCAATTTGTTCTCCAACATAAAATATGCACCCCCCCAGCAGTAAGTACCAGTGATCTCTATGAATAAAGCCAAAAATAAGCCTGAGCACCAATGTTGTGTCTTCAAAGTTAAAAGCAATGGGGCAAGAGTGATAGTACAGTGAATACGGTGCTTGTCTTACACACCGGCAATCTTAACTTTGATTCTCGGAACCCATTATGGTCTCCCAAGCACCACCAGGATTGATCCCTAAGTGCAGAGTCAAGAATAAACCCTAAGCACTGTTGGGTATAAAAGTAAAACAAACAAACACAGCAATCATAAACTAGAAACAAATGGAAAAAAAACAGAATCCTTTGCTTTTCTAACATTCTAAATATCACAGAAATGGACATTTCCATAATGACCTATTTTTGAGATTTTTATCATTTTCCTGGATTTCTCTAGCAACTCTGTCCAAGATGTTAACCTCCTTTTCAAAAATGATCTGTTTTTCCTTTTGTGACAGGCCTTTGCTGAAACTGCTGTACCTACCCATGGATACTCCCAAATCCTCAAAACCAGAGCCTGTCATTAAAGTGTTCCTCCTTCAGTGGATTCCAAACTTTTTTGTTTTGTGTTATTTTGGGGGGTTTGTTTTTTATTTTGTTTTTTTTTTCATGATTACATGTCTTATCATGATGGATTTCAGTCATAAACAGAACACTCCCTTCACCAGTGCAACATTTCCACCACCAATTCCCCCTCCCTCCTATCCAACCCCTGCCTATATTCGAGACAGGCATTCTACTTCTCTCATTCATTAAGATTTTCATGATATTTGTTAGTGTCGTTATTTCCCTAACAGCATTCACCACTCTTTGTGGTGAGCTTAAAATTGTGAAGCAGTCCTTCCAGCCCTTAACTCTATTGTCTCTGGGCCTTATTACAGTACTGTCTTTAATTTTTCTTAAAACCCATAGATGACTGAGACTATTCTGTGTCTACCTCTCACCATCTGACTTATTCCACTCAACATAATAAATTCCATGTACATCCATGTATAGGAAATTTTCATGACTTCATCTCTCCTGACAGCTGTATAATATTCCATTGTATATATATATACCACATTTCCTTTAGCCATTCATCTGTTGAAGGGCATCTTGGTTGTTTCCAGAGTCTGGCTACTATAAATAGTGCTGTGATGAATATAGGTGTGAGTGAGGGATTTTTGAATTGTATTTTTATGTTCCTAGTGGTATAGCTCAATATGAAAGCTTAATTTCCAGTTTTTTTGAAGAATCTCCATATTGTTTTCCATAAAGGCTGAACTAGACAGCATTCCCACCACTAGTGAATGAGTTCCTTTCTCTCCACATTCCCACCAGCACTGATTGTTCTTGTTCTTTGTGATGTGTATCAGTCTCTGTGGTGTGAGATGATACCTCATTGTTGTTCTGATTTGTATCTTCCTGATGATTAGTGATGTGGAACACTTTTTCATGTGCCTTTTGGTCATTGGTATTTTTCCTTTGTCAAAGTATCTGTTCATTTCTTCTTCCCAATTTTTGATGGGGTTAGGTGGTTTATTCTTGTTAAGTTCTGTCAGTAGCTTGTATATTTTCCATATTAACCCCTTATCTGATGAGTATTGAGTGAATAACTTCTCCCATTCTGTGGGTGGCTTTACTATCCTAGGCACTATTTCCTTTAAGGTGCAGAAGCTTCTCTGCTTAATATAGTCCCATCTATTTCCATCTCTGCTTCCACTTGTTTGGAGAGTGCTGTTTCCTGCTTAAAGATGTCTTTAGTCTCAATATCATGGAGAGTTTTACCTATGTATTTTTATATATATCTTATGGTTTCAGGCCTCAAATCAAGCTCTTTAATCCAGTTGGACTTGACCTTTGTGCATGGTGTTAGATGGGGATCTGAGTTCACTTTTCTGCAAGTGTCTAACCAGTGGTGCCAACACCACTTGTTGAAGAGACTTTCCTTGCTCCATTTTAGATTTCTTGTCCCTTTATCAAAGTTTAGTTGGTTATATGTCTGGGGAACATTCTCTGAATACTCAAATCTGATCTGAGGGTATGTCTTTATTCCAATACCATGCTTTTTAAAAATATCTATTACTTTATAATACAATTTAAAATTGGAGAAAGTAATGTCTCCAAATTCCTTTTCCAAAGGATTGCTTTAGCTATGTTTTTTGTTTTTTTTTTAAGTGGTCACAGCTAGCAATGCTCAGGGTTTATACTTCTGGCTCTGTGCTAAGGAACCACTCATGGTGGGGCTCATAGGACCTATATGAGATGCTGAAGATTGAAGTTGGGCCAGCTGAGTTTGAGACATTGTCATATGGCTTGGGCACAGTGAACTCCAAACTTCTTTCTTAGAACAGTAGGGATTAGGACAACACCAGGGCATGATTGCCTGAGAAAGGCTCATTATACTTTACAGACAGTACCCCAAATTCCTCCCAAAGAATTTCTCCAAGAGCCAGGGATGCAGCTCAGTGGTAGAGCATTTGCCTGCATGTGTGAGAACCTAAATACCAGCCCTACAATGCCAAAAAAAAAAAAAAAAAGAATTTCTCATGAAGTGCCTTACATACCATGAGGCTACACTGTTTTTCCTACTGGAAATACTTTTAGTCAATGGTCTGACTTGTGCTGTGAGAATATAACAAAGGCAGTACCCACACAAACTGCTCAGTGGTTGTTGCCTTTGAGGATTGTATATGATCATCAAATATAAGACATTCACATGTAAAAAAAAGCAGCATCTTTGTATGTGGACAAACACAAAAAGGGAAAGGAAAAAACTTGGGCTTACCCCACCAATATCAGTGGAAAGAACCAGATCACAGAAGAGTCAACAAACAAGGTTGGTTGTGAACCAAAAAAGAAGCACAGAAGGTCTGGGGAGAAAATGCACAGGAACCTCAAAGAGATCAAATGAAAAGCTCACTTCCCTTTTTTTCTACTGCATTATGCCCCTTTTTAAATGCATTCCTTATTTTTTTTAGTTGAAGGACCCTTGGCTTACAATATTAAATAGGTTTTATATAGATGGTCTGATAACTCAGCCCCTGCATGCACTGCACCACATTCACTGTTGCCATAAGGTTAGAATGTTTTCCATATAGTTGGGGAAGGAGACTAGGAAAATGGCTCCTCTTCTAAACCAGAAAAATCCTTGAGCACTGTCTACCTGCAGTCAGCACTGCATCATCCACACACATCAAATTCCCTAAGTACAACCCTCCAAATAAAGACGACAGTGGTCCACAAACACAGTGGCTGTGGCTGAACTGACTTGAGACTCAACTTCAGAGCATGAATGCAGTAAGGAAATCTCCCAGCCTCCCAATTCATTCCAGAGGCCCGATAGCTAAGACTTTGGGGAGATGAAAGTGATTTTCTTGTCTCAAACAAAGCTAAAAGAACAGTTGCCAGTTTTCCATGGTCTAGATCTTAACTCTCGTTTCAATTCCCTCTTCTCTTTGCTTCTTTGCTCTCTATCTCTCTTTCCCTCCATCTCCTCTCCTCTGTTTTTTTTTCTTGTCTCTTCCTGAGCAGAGTACTGCAGCTTCTAGCTCAGAAGGCCCTGGATTAGAAACTCAGTTCTGCTTCTTTCTGGTGGTGTGACCTACCCTCCTCTGCCTGAGGCCATGCCATGTTTTCATTATGCACTCCAACAGTCAACAAAATTTAGCACCCCTGCAATATATATTCTCCCATATATTCAACAGATATTTACTGAGGGCATAATATGTCTATGTCAGACATGGAAGACAGAGCACTACCAAACCTGACCCAAACCCTGTAGTTGTGCATCTTATATTCTAGAGGGAGAAAGGTAATCAATAAGCAAAGTGAGTATGTAAATTATATATCTGACAGTTCTACAATTTAGGAGGAGAAAAATGAAGCAGAAAGAAAGAAAATGAAATGCAGTAAGGAACATTGGTGGTAGAAAATGAACAGTGGTGAAGGGATGGATGTTGAAATATTCTGTGAAACTCAATCATTAACAACTTTTTAACTCTGTTTTTCATGGTGTTCAATTAAAACAAAGCAAGAAAGAAGGAGTTTAAGAAAAGAAGGAAGAAAGTCAAAAGAGAGACGATAATAGCAGGAGTGAAAGAAGGTAAGCAGTTAAGAATTATAGCTTTGCTTAGAGTAACTGAAGCTGGAAGCTGGAAGAGAAGGTGGCAAAGCCTGGCCCTCTGAGGAACAACATTAGTTGGTGTGATCACACAGCATAAAGGGCAGGAGCAAGGGGCAGACCTGAAACCACTGAGATAATCCAGTGAGAGATCACAGACTCACAGCAGGTAATAAGTTACGGAGTTCACCAAAACTGTACAACTTCACCATCTTTGTAGTTTTGGACTACTGACTTCATAAATATACTCCATATAGAACTATATAGTAAAGGGATGAGATTCAAAAATAAATAGTTTAATACCTTGTTCCAACCATTCAATAGGATCCTTGCCTACCTCCAAAATGTGTCAGTTCGGCTACATCTTATTTTACCTAAAACTTTGTTTATCCCTGGACTCTTTGTGTCTGTTTATTTACAACTTGGTTTCACCCAAAACAAAGATTGTCTTATATGTAAACCTGGGCAGGACAGGCTCAGGATAGCTATCCCACTTGGGGGTGGTCTCTATACTCAATTAAAAAATGGCAGTTATTAGAAAGGTAGCATCTCTGGGATAGGAAGGGAAGATGGGGAATCCACGTGATTTGGATCTGTTTAAAATTAACATCAGACTATGTAATTGCAATGAATCCATATTCTTCTCATGTTGGTGTAGAACTGTCACCAAGATGGACTCATTCTATACAAAACACAAAAAAATAAATGACCCAGAGTCTGTCCTCCAAGAATAGTGGATTAGACTAAAAATCAATAAGGGGGGAAAAGAAGATGCAAAATATCACAATATTTGGAAATTAAAAATCATAATTTTTATGTGTTTAACTTTGGGCTACTTGTGGCTATACTGAGGGGCTTGCCTATATCTGTACTCAGGGTTTATTCTTTGTGGGCACAAAGGATCATATGAAGTGCCAGCAATTAAACTCAAGTTCATTGTATGCAGGACAAATGCCCTACTCATGGTACTGTCTTTCAGATTCCCAGAAATCACATTTCTAAAAGCATATGGAGTCTATAAGGATATTCCTCAGGTTCAGAAAGACAGTAAAAATTATATGACTTCCATGTGATTACATGGTTCCCAGAGCACTGCCAAGTGGAGGTCTGGAGATCCTAAACACTGGTGAGGTGACCCAGGTAATCCCTAGCATCCCAGGGTCTGACAATCATTGCATTCTTACAATCTCACATTGAAGCATCTCAGACTTGCCATGAAAGACCTGAAGGAGAATTTCAGTCCCCCTAAGCACTGCTTTGGAGGCTTATGAACAACTGAAATCTTAAGAGAAAATTTGCAATGTTTTGAACTAAGATGAAATTCAGTTTATCAACTTTTTCTCAAATGCAGCAAAGACAATGTTTAAGGGATACATTTATAACACTACATGCACATGTTAGACAAGTGATCTAAAATTAATAATGTAGCTTTCCACCTTAGTACAAGGAGGGAATAAAGCAATTTAGGATCAAAGCAAGCAAAGAAAAAAAATAGGAAATTTTAGAACAAAAAGTTTATGAAGTTAAACTAATAAAGACAATAAGAAAATCAACTAAACCTAATATTCCTTATTGTAAAAAAAAAATCAACAAAATTGGGGCCCGGAGAGATGGCACAGCAGCGTTTGCCTTGAAAGCAGCCGATCCAGGACCAAAGGTGGCTGGTTCAAATCCCGGTGTCCCATATGGTCCCCCGTGCCTGCCAGGAGCTATTTCTGAGCAGACAGCCAGTAGTAACCCCTGAGCACTGTCGGGTGTGACCCAAAAACAAACAAAAAAAATCAACAAAATTGATAAGCTTCTAGGGAATATAACCTGGGGGAGGGAATAAAAGAGAAAAATCACCAGTATTAGAAATGAAAGAGAACCATCACTATGGATCCCACTATATTAAATATATATCCATTAAGTAGATACTTTAGATAAAAACATATCTATTCTTTTAAAAATACAAACTATCAAATATATCCCCAAGCAATAGAGAAAACTTGAAAAAACCTTTAGCTATTCAATGAACTGAGTCAACAATTAATAGTGCCCCCAAATATATCTCAATTTTCATAGAATCTCACCTGGGAATCCCATTAAGATTTAAAAAATATACATATACATTGATATAAATATATCTATATATACCAATTTGATACCATCTCTTCCAGAAAATGAACAGAAAGGCCCTTCCTAACCAGTTTGTCAGACCAATACCCTAAAATCAAAATCAGAAAAAGACATTACAAGAAAGAAAAACTACAAACTAACATCACTCTAAGATGTAAAAATTCTTAACAAATAGTCACAAAATTAATATAAGCCATGTATTGAGAGAATCATGCAAAATAGCCACATGGGGTTTTATTTCAAGTTTGCAAAACTGGTTGAACATTCCAAAACCAATCACTGTAAACTGTCACATTAACAGACTTGAGAAAAAAAATTCTATGATCATATCAATCCATGTTTTGAACAAAACTGTCAGAAAACTAGAAAGAGGGAGTAACCTTTTCAGCCTGATAAAAAATATCTATCATATTTTTATATGGAAGATATCCCCAAGAACATCAACATGTGTGACCCCAAGTGCCCCCTGAGTATCTTAGGAGTAGCCCCATAGAGCTTCACACCAATCACACAGGCCTAAGCAGAATCACATTTTTGGACCCAAGCATAGAACCACCATTCACTGTTCAGAACAAGAATCACCAGGAATGGCCTTCAGTGCCCGAATGCTTGAATGCTAGTTGGGAAACATCCCACCTATAAAGAGGATATCCATGAGCAAATAGCAATGTTAGAACTAAGTCCAGTATCCCAGTAAAAAGACAAAAAGGTTAAAACACATTCCTTTTTGTTTGTTTTTAGGCCACACCTTCCAGTGCTCAGGGAAACATATGGGGAAGCAGGGATCAAGCCCAAGTCAGCTATGTGCAAGGCAATTGCCCTACCCACAGTACAACCTCACAACCCCAAAGGTGCATTCTTGTCTGCTTGTGGTTTTGTTTACTGTAGGGGTCAAAGTTGGCTCTGCTCACAACTTACTCCTGACTCTATGCTCAAGCACCATTGCCAGGGTCCTTGAACCTTCTTTGGTGTCAGGGACTAAACCTAGGTTGTCAGTGTGCCAGGAAATTGCTCTCTCCCAATCTTGCTCTTTTTCTCACTCCCCTTATCTTCCCCTTGGCATTTTCCTTCCCTCAGGTCTAGTAGTAACTGAGAAGCTGGAAGGTTCATCCTGGTCCTCCCCTTTCTACTTCCTCTCTCATGGGCCTCATGAAATTGAGATTCTAAGCACCCAATGCTGGGGAGGGTTGGGATGAAAGGCCTGGAATACTTTAGGCCCTACCAACAGCACGCCTCATACAACGTTCTGGATTTTTCCTGAGCAGTGCACTATCTAACATGCTCTCTGACTCACTCCATCAATGATCATCTGTAAGATGACATCCAGTTATTAACTCGAAGCAAAGGCATTCTCCCATCTTCCTTTCCTTAAAACCTCTTCTTTAGTACTTAAGCTCCCAAATGTAGTATTTGATCTTCCCTTTCTGGTGAATGGGAATTGCTTTAATAAAGAAAGAGCAGTTCTGCCTTGGCACACTGAGAGATACCCTAAGGTGAAAAGCAGACTGATTCCATAACTCTCTCCTGACTGTCTTTTATTAAGGTTTATTAATTCTTCACAACCACCCTACCTGCTTTATACCCATCTATCTACCTGGGGTTAGAAATACAGTGCTGGAAGTGATTTCACACTGTGGGGATTTATTTTACGGTCATCCATTAAAATCTAAACTGGAGACAAGAAGTATTTGCTGATTTAGTAAATGCATGTCTCCACCACACAGTGGTGGGATTATCTTGACTGAATGAATGAATCTGTTCAGATATTTGTAATCTCACTGGTTACTAAGGTACCAAGAAACCCGAGAGGCTGGAGAGTGAGAATAGGGAAACCAGGGCCACCTTTAGCTGGGAACAAGGTCCATGACAATATAACTTACCCTAGCAAGGCAGGTGTTTCTATCTTACAGGGCCACCCCAATTCTCCAGTGAGCCCACTACCTCACCTGGAACAAGCAAAGCCTCCAGCCTTCCTCAGCCTCCGCCACCCTCCCCAACTCAGAGTGGCTTCAGGATCCAAGAGAACCATATGGGAGATGACCTAGAAATCAACATTGCATAAATGTTTTTATTCAGCATCAAGACCATCCGATTTCAGTCACACTTGTCTTTGCAGGGGCTACAAAACCAACTCAACCAGGGAGCTCTTAAAAAGACTCATCAGGCAATGATTTAGAGAGGGTGGTGCTGTGGCAGAGAGGGGAAGTGAGCAACCAGGAGTAGCTTTCTGGCACCCACTGAGATGTCAGGCAGAAAGAGGTGCCACTTCTTCATTTTTAAAGCAGAGCAAAATCAGGGTCTTCCACAGGTGGTCATCTGGCAGGATGCTTGCCTTGCACATGGCCGGCCAAGTTCAATCCCTGGCACCCCATATGGTTCCTAAATTTCATCCAGGAATGATGCCTGAGCACACAGTAAGAAGCCTTGACTGAACACTGGCAGGTGTAGAATGGCCATAGGACCTTCCTTTCCAGTCAATTTCCTGACCTGAACACTGAGCAGAGTAGATTTTGTAGAAAGATGGGCAATCTTGTAGATCTGCTGTTCCCTTTTGCTGCAATGCCATTCATGCTTCATTCAGGATTTCCTTAACCTGTGCCCCAGCATTCCACATTCTGTTCTCCTCTTCTTCCTAAAATGTCATATGTTTGTCCATCATTTTCTCATCACCATTATCTCAGGAAAACAGCAGAGAGATTGGCCCATTTTGCACTAGAATTGTCCCTAAAACAACAAAGCAGATGCTCATAGCAGAATGAATCAATGAAGCTAAGGTTACACCCAGCAGAGGCAAGCACCAGCAGTTGGGCTGGATGTAGAGTGAAAACCCCTTTGATGGAGGATTTGACTCAAGCACAGAAGGGTGATGTGGGCACTGGGACATAGAGTAACTACCCAGCCAGGTCCCAGCATTGTTATTTTTTTTCTGATAGATAAATGCTACGGTTTTGACCACCTTACATCTGTAAAACACTCAGTGACAGTCCATCATTCAATTAGAAAGTTAAAGAGTTGCAACAAAATTAATTTGCTTATCACCAGGGAAATTAAAATGTCTGCAAATATATTCTGCCCCTGCAGCCCAGTTTCAGGTGGTTGATACATCTGATGTGTTGGCAAGAGTAAAAAAACCAAGTGAGGAGAATTGGGAAAACTAGTTCCTCGCTGGAAGGGAAAATTCAGCAAGGGAAAAAATAAAATATAACAAACAACAGTCCACTGCCTGAGTCTGTATTTTTAATGTATTCTCCAACACAGACGAATAATTCAAGGAATGGAAATGCAGGCTCTAAGTTAACATCTCAACCTTAAGTGGAGAAGAAGTCAGACCTTACTTGCAAATCCAACTGACTTGAATCGTCCCATTTGGCACATGGTTTAGGGAATGGATTTAGTCCTGCCTGTGTGTGGGCCCATCTCTGTGCTTTGTTTATTTTAATTGTCTGGTGATTATGTTTATTATGAGAGAGCCACACCTGAAAATACTCAGGGATTCCTCACGGTTCTGTGCTCCTAGATCACCCCTGGAAGGGGATTCTATGTAGTACCAGGGAGCAAACCAGCATGGCCAAACTGTAGGGAAAAAAGTCTCATTCTCGTTTTCTCTCTCTCTGACTCTCTTTTTGACTCTCACTTTCTGACACTCTCTCTTGCTCTCTCTGGCTCCTTATTAGCTGAGTGACCTTAGCTAACTTAACTCTTTTTAATGGAACCTTTCACTTCATATGTGTAAAAAAGATAAGATCTCATGGATTAGAAAATAATGGATAAATATACATATAGCAGAGTGGGCAACCAATGTTGGAAATATGCTTTTATTATGTTAATGTTGTTAAATTCAAATCTTGTTAAGAAATGACATAAAGTGTGAGAGCTTGTACAGGGTAGTAAAAGTGCTTACCTTGCTGTGGCTGATCCTGACACAACAAATAGTTTCCATGTCCTGCCAGAAGTGATCCCTTGAGCAGAGAAATTGGAGTAAGCCCTGAGCACTACAGGGTGTGCTTCCAGTAGGGCAGATGCCCAAGTCCTGCCTTTTCCCCAAAAGCTTATGGCACTATGAGAAGAGCTGGAGTCATATACTCCATGTTTACAAAGGACAGCCCTCATCAGCACTCAGGAGGAAGTGCTGCTTCTCTTGGGATTATCCTTGGAGTCCTTCTGTTATGCTCCCTGATGTCATTCCTAGTGTCAACAGTCAGAAACACAGAGAAAAGTCCAGGAATGACTCCCTTGAGACAAAAGCATTCCTTCCACTCACAGACCAAAACATCCAACCCAACCCACCATTCCACTCTGCCCAGCAGGTACCAACTCTCATCACATTCCCTGTTCCAAACCCATGGATGGTAAACCAATTCCAACATTTAGAAAAGGAGGGGTGAGATAGAGATGCAAAGACTTATAAAAGCATCTGGGGTGGGGTGTTAGTGGGGGAATGAAAGTGAGAGAACTAGAGGCCCAGGCAGAACGGAGTTCTAAGTAAAACCTAAAGTGAGGCAGAGAAAATTAAACTAAGTCCGGAGAGACTCTGTATGTACCTCACCATAAGGATACAGGAGGGTCAAGTCCCACCTCCCACTTTCCCTTTTGTGATAGAAGTTTTCAAGAAGTTTCCAGCAACTGAAAAAAATTAGGAACTTAAAAGGGGCCAAGTGACTCTCTGAGAGACAGAAGAGAAGCTGAACTGGAAAAGGGATCACTTCAGTCTGGGAGAAACAACCCAAGAAACAACCCAATGTATTTGCAACTTAAGGGCTGTAGCAAGTCTCTGCACCCAGGAGTTCCAGTTTAGATCCTGTTGCTTCATGCCCAACAGCACTGCCCCAGAAGCAGTCCCTGAGCACCACCAGGTGTATCCTCAAACACAAAACAAAACCAAGAACACCCACATCATGTTAGAGGCCCAAACTCCAGATAATTAGAGATCAAATAAAATAGTAGCCAACCCAAAGTAAGCGATTTGGGGAGAATCATAAGAAATCCAAATTTATCAACCTTTTACCTCCTCCAGTCCAGAATCCAAGCCCAGTTTTTGCTATGTACCTAACAACGGATGCGGAGCAGTTTAGCCATCAGTCAAGCAAAGTTACTTTCCAATATATTTATTATTGGGCTTCCCCATGGTGCTCTAGAGAACTAGGAATATTTCTGGCAATCCAAGGACCAGTTGTGTAAGCCTGAGGCTTGGTGCTTGGACCACTGATGCTGTGCTGTTCAGCTCTGCAGTGCGTGGAGGGCCACCAGGGTCACACCCAGTGGTGCTTGAAGGCCATGCAGTGCTGGGGATCAAGGTCCACACCACCACAAAGTGTGTGCTTCAACCCTTTGCACTTTCTCACTAATCCCAGACCCCCATTTTTGTTAGGGGGAGAAATATATTCTCTTGCCTAAAATCTTTCACTGATTTGCAGACTCTAGGAAGCAGCCGTTACTTCAATACCTGAAAGGAAGAAGGCCCAGAACAGGGCTGGCAAATGGCTGTGCTTCATTGCCAGGCCATGGCAGCATGTGGTGCCATGGGGAAGACTGCACCAGGTGACACTGGCACCGTCCATATTCCTTCACAGCTGCGGGTGGGTTGATCCAGGGCACTAATTATCTAATTGCTGCTAATGTTCCATATATTTACTCAGCTGCAAATTTGCAAGATGGGGCCTGACTCACAAGAAGGGGATAATAATGGGAGATACATTTCCATTTGAAAATTCATGAATAAGCAGCAAGAGCCCTGTTTATTAAAATTCAGATGCAGATAAACAATGAGTATAGTTCCAGGAATAATTGCAGGGTTTCCACAGTTACAGAAAACCGGCCTCTTTGTCAACACTCCATTGTTCTATTTATACCTTGGGAGATATTGCAGCGGCATCTATAAATACAATGGAAGCTCATTCATCTCAGCCCCTCTCACGTGTAAAGTCCCAACCTGCTCAGCAATAAAAGAACTGCATCCCGAGAGTGTCTGACATCAGGCCTCACGACTGTCACAGGCAAGTCTTTCCTAATATAGAGGATAAGACAGAACAGGCTTGGATTGGACTGAGCTAGTAAGGGAAGCAACAGGCACTTTATTCTGGTTTCTAAAATAGACATGAAGCAGCAACATCTTCCTGAGCTCACGGCCTGAGAATTTCAGAATTTTGAGATGCAAAGTAGATGAGACAAACTGCCGGTACTATCCCGATCCCTGCCTCTCAGTGAAACTCATCTGGACACTTTCTCTAAATGTGACTGTCTGATACAGACCCCTCTCCCAATTACACTGCACAGTTACCTCATGACAATCTTGATCCTCCATCTCCAAAGTCCTGGCATGTCCTCTGTTGTATCCCACTGTGTTCATCAGATCGTCTGGTTCAGCAAGGTCCTGCTGTGTGCAAGAACACCTCCCCAAAAGCCCCCCTCGTGGGACACAACTGTGCGGTCCCCATGTTCCATTAATATTTATCATACCATATTTTACAGTGTTTTACTACTAGGCATGGTTTCTATATAAAACTCTCCTAATCCCACAAAACTCTCTGAAGGAGCTCCTATGCCTCTTTTTTTTTTTTTGTCCCCTAAATTCCCAATACAGACCAGGCAAGGGTCTGGGTTGAGGTGTATATGGGGTGCATTTACTGTACTTCCTCTTTCTATACAGTCAGTGTGAAGAACACAGCCTGTCTATGCCTCTTTTTTTTAATAGATAAAAGCACAAAGCAAGTAATTAGCAGCAGGATAATCTGAACCCAGAATTGCCTAAAATGGGGATTAATACTCTGATTCACTACATTTTCTGCTCCTTGCCTCGCTTTTGTAGCTAATTACTTGCATTTCCTAGCTCAGTGCCCTGGTTCACACCTGCCCCTGTTCACTCATCATTTTATACCCCAACCACCCACCCAACTACACACAAATACATGATCTCACTTTGTGGCCAAATCCCTAGATTGCAAAAAACTTACCCTAGAACCACAGCAATATTTCTTTGTGATACATATGTCCCATGTTTGGGCAGTGAAATTATTTATGCATGCATAAATAATTATGCATATATGTATGCAGGTGTATCTGTGCCTACATGAAGTGCCTCTCTGTATGCAAGTGAGCACACATAGATATATGAGTTTCTGCCTGGGGTTGCTATAAACATCGCATATGTAGTATTTATATACAAACACGTAAGCAAAGTCTCTGCAGGAAGCAGGACTACCAGAAATGAGGCCCTAATTTCTGGTGTGGGGCTGAATGCAAGTTAGACTTTAATATAAAGGCTTCCTTCCCTCTTGCTAGGAACTCTTGTCTCTGAATATTTTAAACATCTCAGAGCCAAAGTGGATGGCAGTGAAACAAGAAGTTGTGGCAGGGAGGGTATCCAGGGAGCCACGGAGAAAAAAATGTATACTTGACTCATCAGCGAGACAGCATCTGGGTTAGAAGGTGGGGCAGAGCTCGGGAGCCAACTGGCAGGCGCCTCCTGAAATCTGTTTCCTGTTCATCGAAGAGTGATTCCTCCTCAAAGTCTCATTTCACAGACAGTGGGGAAAGTTCCAGCCTTTTGATTTGGACCCAGAATCCCACAGATAAAGAGGATGGCCAATTAGGAGTTGAAATACCAGTCAGTGGTTCGAAAAAGTCATCTCCTCCCAGCCAAATTCTCTCCTTCAGTTAGTGAGTTGTTCATGCACCCATTTAACACATATGGAGCATCTGTTTAAATGAGCACAAGACTTGTTCAACCAAAGGTAGGCTCCCTGAACTGAACTTGGCTTAGTAGACCTGCCAGGTTCCCGGAAGTTCACCGCTTTGACTGCCAACCCCACGCTACTCGTGCCAGCTGTGCTATTCCACTCTCATAAGCCCAGACATTGTTTCTTCCATCAGCTGAACAATGTGTTCACAACAGCTAATTGTTTGTTCACAAAATTATGTACAGTTGTTGTACATGTTATTATAATTAAATTATTTAATTCAATATTATGTAAATCAACAGAAACTTAGTACAAAACAACCCATGTTTCTATAAATGCTTCTTTGAGTGTTTTGCAAAGACTTGACAAAGGTGAGTCATTAAAAAAACAATGCAGCTGTTAAGTGTGAACAAGAAATGTATAAAATATTAGGTGTGGGGAAGAAACCAGAAACCTTGAATTGAGGGCTGGAGTGGTAGCACAGCGATAAGGCATTTGCCTTGCATGCTGCTGACCCAGGACGGATGCAGGTTCGATCCCCAGCATCCCATATGGTCCCTGAGCCTGCCAGAAGCAATTCCTAAGTGCAGAGCCAGTAAAAATCCCTGAGTGCCACTGGATGTGGCCTAAAGACAAAACAAATAAAATAAAAAGAAATTTTGGGGCCGGAGCGGTGGTGCAAACAGTAAGGCATTTGCCTTGCCCGCGCTGGCCTAGGACAGACAGCAGTTCCATCCCCCAGCATTCTACATGGTCCCCCAAGCCGGGAGCAATTTCTGAGCACATAGCCAAGTAACCCCTGTGTGTCACCAGATGTGGCCTCCCCAAAAAAGAAATCTTGAATTGGCTAACCCAATGTCTTCTTCCTCCATGAAAAAAAATCATCAACTGAAAAAATCACAAATGATGCATTACAAGAGTAACTTATTCATAAGAATTTAGAACTCATCAGCAAATCAATATGCAAAGAAATGACCTAGCACCTAACTCTATCAAAAGTACATGATCTTTGTTTTCAAGGAAGAGTAACTTCAGCATCAGTTGTTTTTTATGATTCCTTGAAATTTTAGACAAACTTGATAATTAGCACAACTGGTCTCCATTGTAAGCTTCAAACCACAACCAGTGAGCCATAGGCTATAAGAAATGGGCCAACTGGGAAAGTAGAGAGAGGGAACAAGGAACATCTGCACTAGACACTAGAGAGGTAGAAGGCCACGTGGTAGGCCAGGAGGGAAAATCTTCAGGCATAAGGACTCTAGGCTTAGTCTTTAAGAATATGAAGGTATGTGGCCAGAGAGATAGCATGGAGGTAAAGCGTTTGTCTTGCTTGCAGAATGTCGGTAGTTCAAATCCCGGCATCCCATATGGTCCCCTGAGCCTGCCAGGAGCGATTTCTGAGATTAGAGCCAGGAGTAACCCCTGAGCACTGCCGGGTGTGACCCAAAAACAAAACAAAAAAAAATAATAAGTGCCAGCAGAATCACAGGTAAAAGGGTATAAGGCAAAGAGAGAGAAGTAGCTATTAAGACACAAGGTGCTCTGGTGTAGATCCACTTGAGCCAGTATGGCTGGAACACAGATAAAATGGTGATTAAAAACGAGACCCTCCATGAGAATTTGTACACTTATGTCTAGGAATTACCATACTAAAACCTACACTTTGAGGTAAGGCTTCCAGTTGCTTTAGGAAAACAAAGATATACAGAGAAGTGCAACCTCTTACACCTTGCAAAACCTTTGCACTTTGACTCTAGACAGTTGAGCATCACAAGAATAGAGATCTAGCTCAGCTTTGATATTGCCTTTTATCTCTCCCCCAGCATCCCATTTCCAACACCATGATGTTTCCAAATTTATTTTTCAGTAAAAATCATATAATTGATCTGGGATAAGCTATCATATCTAATCAACAAAAATATTCATACTGTTCAGAGGGACTCAAGAGTTGAAAATAACCATGCTACTTTCTTTCCAATGTGGTGCTATTTCCTTCTAAACTGAAATGCTTATCCAACCAGCCAAATGCCACTGAAATCGGTGATAGATTAGATTACCTGATACACCTCTATACCCTCCAACAAATTTCCTAGTAATCACAGCAGCTGCTATTTTTTTCCAGCTGGTTGCTGACAACTTTTCAAAATGAATCCTCCTACATTCTTATTTTTACCCTTGACTAGCTGACTTTAATGGTAATCTCTTTGGGCTTGGAATTCAGATACAGGGGGAAATCTTTGATTTCTTTTGGAAATAAACTTTGGTAGAAAATAATAGCTTAGCAAGTCACTTAAACTTTTTTTCTGGTCTCTCTCACTTGATTCTTCCCCTGACCATTGACCATTCGATCTAAATTGCCATCCCATTGATTTTCTTTAGATTTCAGCTGCTAAAAAGACCAAAATTTCCATTGGTCGTTGGGAAAGTGTTTTTCTCAAAGGATCAAGAAAATCTTCACTCTTCTAATGAGTCAAATATTCATTAATAAATTGGATCACTTGAAGGTAAGCTGGTTTAATTTTTGTGTCCATACCTATAACCCTAATGCCCAGTAAAAGCTACCCAGAGAAGTAAGTGTTATAAACATGGGGTTGGAGAGACAATATGGAAATTAAAGAGCTTGCCTGTCTTGCAACCAGCCTCCCCTGGTTCGATTTCAGTCACTACATAAGAGTCTACCCCTGCACTCCTAAAACTGGCAGGAGAGATCCCTGAACTCAAAGCCAGGAATAAACCTTGAACACTGCTAAGTATGGCCCCACAGCTAAAAATTTTAAAAACATTACAATGAATTTTCACAACTATCCTGTGGAGAGAGCAAAGTATAGATATCCTTACAATTGAGAACAGTATCATTAAGGTCAAATCCTTTGTTCAAATTCACCCAAAGTAGAATTCCATCAACAACTGTTTAGAATCATATTACTACCAGATAAGGTACAAAAACTTTAATATTGGAATGAAAGAATTTTCTGGTCTTTGCTTCTGTAGAATTAGAATCAGGACCCAAGTTGATTCAAAGTCCTTGGGTCTCCAGATGAAAATGCAGGCACTGGAAAACAGGAGTTCTTAGAAACTACTTTTACAAATGTCATCCTCTAGAGTTTTACAGAAAAGAGAAGAGAGCAGAAAGGAGGCTGCAAGAACCTATGTGAGAACACTGTTCCAGCTATGCTCAGCAGACCTGTCCACTGAGATGCCAGAAAACTGAGTCTACCAAGAGTCAGCAGCAATGACAGCATGCGGTCCAAATCTGTCCCTCCATATGTTTTTGCATAAAAAGTTTCACTGGCACTTACATGCACCCACTTGTGTATATACTATGTGTGCTGCTTCAAAGAGCCCCGTTTTTCACCCTACAGCCTACAAAAGCAAAAATAGTTACTATCTGTCCTTTTCCAGAAATACTGCATGGACTCACTTAACACCAACAGCAAGAGAAATTAAACAAAGTACTACTGATGTACAAAGAGTTAGGAAGGATAAATTTCCTACCCAGTATCCTACCCCTCCAAATATAAATTACCTGAGCACTTAATACCTGCTTCAAAGCATCTTACCAATAATATCTACTCTTGCCTGAACTCTTGAACCAGGCATCTACCCCATTCATCACCATTGCATTTGGAATTAGAAATCAGAAAAAAAAAGCCCTAAAGAAAACAATTTTTACTATATATTCAATAAGAAATCACAGAAGTGCACATTGAATGTAGGCCTATGCACAAAGAGGGCAGTGTGTTTTGTAATGGCCTAGATCTCATTAAATGATTTTTTGGCTATTATCATTTGGGTTCACCAATGGCTCTGAATGGACTTGCCGATGAAAGTGAACGTTTAATGTGTTGTTTCTCTTTTGAAAGGAAAAAAACATATTGGAATCAGGACAGATGAAAATCGACTGTTAGGAAAAGTGATTTTAAATTAAGAATGTTGCTTTCTGTCTTTAGTTTTTGTCATGATTATTACCTTGAGAATCTCTTAACCCCCTGAATGTTTTACTTTCCTACATGTACCCTAAGCTGAAAACCACCTCCTACTAGTTTGAGTGGTCCTCAAACTACGGCCCATGGGCCACATATTGTATTTGTTCCTCTTTTGTTTCTTCACTTCAAAATAAGATATACGCAGTATGCATAGGAATTTGTTCATAGTTTTTGTTTTTACGATAGTCCAGTCCTCCAACAGTCTGAGGGATAATGAACTGGCCCCCTGTTTAAAAAGTTAATAAACCTTCTTTCATTCTCCAAATCAGTAATTTGGTATGGATGCATTTAAAAAGTTACATTTGATGTGAGCATTATAAGAGACTCTCCCAGATAAATGCTAACAATGGTTAAAGGTTGTGTTTACTTGTTTTGGGATTTAGGGGCTTCTTTGAGGATTTTGGGTTCATTTGTTTTGGCTTTGGGGCCACACCCAGCAGTGTTCATGTCTGACTACTGGTTCTGTGTTCAATGATCACTTCTGTAGGATTTGGGGATGATATGTGATGTCAGGACTCAAACCAAAGTTGGCCACGTGCAAGGCAAGATCACTACCTACTGTACTATCTTGCAACCCTCTGATCATAGCTTTCATAAAGTCGCTTTCTAGGGGATGAAACTCAGGGAGTATACACTGGTCAGAACAAAAGCTGAACAAACTTCTCTCCTCCTTAACTCCAAAGCTGGGCAATGTATGTGTGAAAAACCAGTGTGTATTAAATCCTGGTAACATCTAAAAGAAGAGCATCCACACCTGCCTCCTCTAAAGGCTAAGCAAATATTCCACTGATATGAATAACAATCTCTGGAAGAAATCTTTAAGGCTGGTCACTTTCCAGCCTTAAAGAACTTGAGCTGTGGTTGACTGAGAAACCCAATATGACCTGGTGACTGATATTCACAGCCTCTGCTGCAGTTCAGGGTAAAGCGAAGTCCCTGCCTTCAAAGTAAGAATGGGGATGCTTGTGCAAGCAGAAAGTACCTAAGGAGAAAGACCATAAATCCCCTACCCATGATAGTCAGCACCTACTATTATCACCTTGATGTTTAAGATCCCTAGATCCTTGGGTACTACCCTCATGATCTGGCCCACAACTATCCTTTGAAAATTACTGCTGTTCACCCCATTTTATCTTCATCATGATATCAATCAAAGAATTCTGCCTTTCAATCACTCCAGAGGTGGTCTCTCCAAAGAGAGACTACTTCTTCTGTGACAAAAAATAGAGAGGAAGAAGATGAAGGCAAAGACAGACTCTTTAAGTTATTTTAAGCTTTCAGCTGCCATTTTTCCCCCCACATGGAAGATGAAGCACTAGGAAATGAAGCAGACATTAAATAAAGCAGAGTTGAAGGTGAGTGCAAAAGACAGGCTCTTAAGCACCCTTTGCCTGTAGACCAAATCACAACTGAAGCTACATCACTCCTGATTTCTTAAGTTCTAGTTGTTTTTAAGTTTTGTAAAATGCCCTGGCTTAAACCTATTCAGTGTCAGTTTCTGTCACTTGCCATTCAAGTTCTTGACTAGCCCAGTGAATACACATCTCAAGGCATCTCATTTAACTTGATATCAAAATACAAGATGGGCATAGTTCAGGGCAAACTATTGAACCCTAAAATTGAAACTCGAAAACCACCTAAATATTCATGCCTGAGCAGCATCAGACCCCCTATGCTGTTTTGCCTTTATTCTACTCTGAAGTCTTTATGTACACAATTATTCAGCAGACCTAGAATTGAGTATTTATTGCATCTTTATTTAGAGCAGAGTGAGAAAATAATTTGTAGGTATCCTGGAATCTATTCCTCCTAGAGTAAAGCTCACATTGCATCCAGATGCAATTAGGCTAATGAGCAACCATAAATGATCCATCTTTTTAAATCACAGGCATTTTAAAAATCTATTAGCTTCTATTATTTTTCTGACAATCAAGAATGTCCTGATTATGTTTTTATCTATTTTACCTGATGATAATGTTATAATATTTGGTAGCTAGATTCTTAAGGATCTTTAAAGTGCTATTAAAGACTCCCTGATCAGAGCTCCTTTCTCCTCTTAACATTACACAACAACTCTATCCTCCAGAAAAAGAGGGAATAGTACATGCTGTCTTTCCATTCTGTGTTTTATGTAAATACTGGTGTTGCACTGTGCAGGGATCAAACACACTTGTGGGGTTCACAAGTTGTGCTCTTTTACATGCATTGTTTGCACAGATGCTCCTAGGAGTCACACACGAGTTGTGGAGGATCTTACAGGCTCATCAAAGGGAACTACAATTCCAATAGCTGTGGTTCTCACATACATGCCAGAAATCACCAGGTTTGCACTCACTACACAGTACATAAGGAAAGCACCAGGGATCAAACTTAATACCTCATATTTGCAAGGCAAGTGCTTTAAAATTTAAGCCATTTAACCTCCCCATTCTGGATAACTCTTCTAAACAGATAATCCTGTTTGCACTTCCTCACAGATATGCTATATTCTTCTCACTTGCTCATCTAACCTCTATCCCAGCTCTTGTTCAAGGCCAAAGAGAATCTAAGCTTGTCATTGACACTATAGCAGACATCCTATACTCTGCCACTTCAGAACATATCTCTGGAGTGTAGCAAATGCTTAGAAGAGTGACTAGTAATATCCTTAAGGAAGCAACCTGGGTATAAGTCTCCCCAGCATGACCATGGTATCCTCTTAACCTTGAGTCTTGCTATGCCAAAAAGGTGTCAGGAATCATGTATGTAAGCATTCTGCTGGTTTCCTGTAAATGAGCAGGTATGTTCCACACATATGACGAACCACTCCTTACAACTCCCTACCACATCCTAGCTAAGTCTTGGGCAGAGGGATGGTCCTAAAACACCTTTCCTTTCCTTTTCCCTCTTTCCAAGTGCTACCCTGCCTCAAAGGCCCAATGCAGAATTGAGTTGCTTCCCTACCACCCCTCCCCCTAGACCTTCACCCCTAAAACCCCACAGAAAGATAGCAACACCCACTCATCTCCCATGACATTTAACTTCTTCTTGGAACTGCCATCTTGAAGACACAAATAGCTCATTGCATAATGTGGTCTCCTACCCTGTGTTCAGCTGGACTGACATGCAATTCACTGTGTCAACAACTGTTTCTCTCTGTGGTCAAGTCAGGGTTCCCACTTGCCATTTGACAATGCTATGGGACCATGTCAAACTCTGCCCCCATCACTGTAGGGAGAGATGAGTGGCATCACAGAGCAAGTCCCAGGAAAATTTGGGGCTTGGGAATGCAGATACAAGGTATGTTTACATGGCACTGCAGTCTAGTGCATGCATAGGCACGGTATGACAAAAACAACAATGTGCATACCTTACTGAAATGTGACTGAGACTCTAAGCAAGCAAGAGTTTTAGAGAAATGGCATGAATGGATGTGCTCAATGAAGGTAATCAGTGATGGGATCACTCCTTTCTACTTCCCAAATGGGCTACATTTAATTTATGGGAATTGTGTGCTTGTGTCTATGAAAAAGGAATGGTCAACAATAGGATGAACAGGACAGCATGACAAATATGCTAAGCATTGAGACCAAAGCCCCAGGGTTGCAGAGGCTGCCTAAAGAGTAGTGTTAGGGTTAACGAGAGTACAGTGGATTGAGTATTTTCCTTACATCCCATCAACTTGGATTTGATTCCTGGAACCCAAAATAAAGGTCACATAAGCACCTCCAGGGCTCAAAGCCAGGGGTAAGTCTTAAATATTGCCAGGTATGAATCCCCAAATACAAAACAAAAAACAGAGTACATGCTTGGCCAAATGGAAGAGCCCAAGATTGGGTCTCTGGTGCCACACACATTATACCTCTACCCTTGCAGCAAAACAAGGTAGAGTCCTAGTGACCCTCACACATCTCCAATAGTAGCACCCTCAAGTCCCATTATTACTTAGGAGTATCCCTTAAAAAGATTATTGCCGAGGAATGTATATGAATTTAATTTCATGCTCAATGTGATATCTTCAATGTGCACCACCTGTGTCCAGGGCCTTAGCATGCACAGTGTGTCTGCAGGAAGAGCTCAACAATTGAAATAAGGAAATTCAGCATTGGGTTCTGGTCCTCTTACACAAAATGGTAGGAGTCACTGAATTCTGACCTGCAGGTTGCAAATGGGTCTTGAATGTCTGCTCTGCTCAAGTGTTTTACAAAAGAAATAGGGGTGTGCTTTAACAAAATCACAGTGTTGGGATAGAGAAAGAGCTTAAGAGACCCAGCAGGAGACCCAGGTTAAGTCCCCAAATACTAAGTCAAGAGCCTAAACACCACTAAGTATGGCCCCCAAACCAAAACCGAACAAACAGAAAATCAAAACGATGATTATTGGACCTGTGTAGTCCACAGTGGTCCATGATTTTCTGGAAGAAGCTGCTCCTCTTAGAGGGTTTTGTAAAAACCTCTTCCTATGACCTGGAGATAAATACAGTTCCCAAAATAATGCAACAACCCTGCATCAACTGTGCACAACAGGACTAACCACATCAAGCACAAAGGGCTGTCTGGAAGGCCAGGGTGAGGGAACACAAGCATATGGTGGGCAGTGAATGTGAAGAACCAGACCCTTCAAGGAAATGCATTCATGTGCCTATATATCAACCACTATTTTGAACAATACTGCCGTGGTTGCATCTGAGAATTGACTATTCATTGGAGAACATTTGAGAGACTTATTTACATGTGTGATGTTCTGTCATGAGTGATGTACCTACTCTCTTTGCAAACCCCCCATGTCTTGTAAAGATGCTGTGAAATACCTGTGAACAAGGCAACTTGTGTTGAGTACAGGACTAGAACTCACCACTAATGCATTCACATAAAGACTTTTGAACAACCAAGGAAATTCCACCCACCCAGGTAAAGTTCTTGACCAAGGAAGGCATCCTACCAGGGCCACAGAAAAATAGGATATTTCTCTTGTATGTGGCCAACCTGGGTTCAATCCTTGAAATCCCCGGTGGTCTCCTAAGTTCTTCCAGGCATAATTCCTGAGTTCAGAGCAAAAAGTAACTTCTGAAAAATGCCTGGTATGTCTTCAAAACAAACAAAAAACATTCCCCAGGACATAAAAAATAGTGGTGGTGAGATGAAAAATAATATAGCAGACAGTGCAATTGCCTGGCATATAATTGATCACTGTTCTGTCCCTGCCACCATATCTAGTCACCTGAGATTAACAAGAGTGATCCCTGAGTGCAGAGCCAGGAGAAATAAGCCCTGCGCATCACTGGGTATGCTGCACGTGCACACCAGGAACTTGTAGGCACCATCTCCTTTCCTTCTCCAGATCTAAATATGACTATAGATCTCTCCCGGACTGCAGTGCCTGTTTATTTTCTAAGGGAATTTTTCTCATCAAGTATCAAAAACTTCCCTCAGGACGGGAGCTACTGATTCAGTGCCTATTGTTCATCTGTGCAAATGGTACAATGGGTAGATGAGCTAAGACAGCCAGGGTACCTACCAGTTGAATGCCCACCAATGGAAAATGACTTAAATAATTTCAGAGTTGGAGCCAAAGCAATAGCACATGGAAAGGGTAAGGCATTTGCCTTGTTAGTGGCCAACCCAGGATTTATCCTATAGAGTCCCTCGAGCACTGCCAGAAGTAATTCCTGAATACAGAGTCAAGAGTAACCCTTGAGAATCGCTAGCTATGGTCCAGAAAACAAAGCCAAAAACAAATAAATCAGGCAGATCAAACAAAACAAAAACAAAGGCAGACACTTGAAGGTATATTATTCACAAAAACTCTGAAGAATGAAGTAAATTTATCAGTACATTTCTGGAATGATGATCATTATGAGTGGATAAAGAGACAATACCAATCTCACAGTAGGATGTATGATTATTTCCTTTGTTACACACACATATATATAGACTTTGTTATAAGTCAATATACAAGTGCTCAAACACGTATGAAGAAAAGCTGGACACTGGGACTAATAACAGCAGTTACCTCTGAAGAATGGAATTTGTAATAAAAATTAGGATTATATAAGGGCCTTTCACATATCACTATCTACATCTCAATAATGTATAAATGTATTTCCCATCCCTAATATAATAATTTACAAATTATATTATTTCAAAATAGTACCCTAGATTCTCTTTCCTCAAGAGAACTTCCAATACCATTATAACCTCTCCCTACTGGTAATCATAAACTAAGTTCCCTAATTCTCCAGTTAAATTGAAAACACAAGCACTTATGCACATATGTGCAAACACATGCTTGGATAAAGCAACTGTTAATGATAATACATTCTCTCATCTGTTGAATTTATACCACTTCTTTTCCTCATTCATTCTTCACAAAAGATCACATTAAAATGCTCCCTACAAATGAAAATATCAAGAAGACCCTTCAGAGACCATGATTTCTAGTAAGGAAAAAAAAAGAAAACTGGTTTAAAAAATCATCATGATTAAATTCCATTACCCAGAGCTGATCTGAATGTCTCTGACCACTTCTCATAATGAAGTTTGACATGAATCAATAGGAGGGCTTCCTTCCGAGAGCCAAAGAATTCCTGCTTTCACTGAAATGTATTAACCCCAGATCATAACAGCAGATTCAATATTTTCCCAAAATATAGAAAAGCTTCTTGAAATTTTACAGCTATACATTTTATGAAATTTTAAAGCAAATAAAATAAAAGCTATGTTTACAATTTTCCAACACAGCATTTATCTCATGATAGCACTTCTTAATCACAAAATCCTGTACTAAGGTAATTTGAACAGGGTCCACACAACTCCAAAGCAGAAGGGATTTGAAGGAAGTAGGTTGGATTTGGGGAAGTTGAGTCAGAGGTTCAGGACAAACAGCTGCAGGGACTCTGGGGACCAGGAAGTTACAGCTCTGGGCAGAGGAACATGATTGTCGCTCCTGATAAAGGAAGTTACATCCCATGGGAGCAGTCTAGGGAGAGGCTGCCTTAGGTCAAGATGGTGGTGCCCATCATTACACCTTTGATATGGATAAGGCTACACACAAGGACTGGGCATGACCTTACACTATGCACCCTCTTAGGCTGAGGCATTCCCAGGGAAGGAAGTACCTGCTTACATTATTGGGAGGAAAAAGCTCACCTGGGACAAGGTATGTTGTGACACAGTGCACGCTGCATTTGCTCTGATATATCCATGTTCTAAAATGAGGATGTTACAAGGGAGAGAAGTAAATAAGCCCAATGTAAAAGGAGAGGCTGAATCTGAGCAATCTGCTTGTACAACTCTTTCCCAAGAATCAAACAACCTCCCCAAACCAAGTACTCACTCAAAATGACTGCCTTGGAAAGGGCTAGTTTCTGGCTCTACATTCATTCCTAGAATGGATGCTTTCATAGTGAAGAGCTTGAGAAACTCCATTTTCCCACCAAAGGAAAGAAGAGAGGGTAAAGCTTGAATCAGATGTTAAAGGGAAACTATCAGGCAAAAGTCATTAGTTACCTACACAGGACAGGGACTGAAAACCACAGCTGTTCATTTTGCAAACACTTCAGTCTAGTTCCTCGCAACCTGCCTTCATTGTATTCATGCTGCTTATATTGTGTCTCACCCAGGAGAGGTTTCATTTCAAATGAAAGCTTTAAAAAATCCATTTATTTTATCCCATGTCTACTCTCATGGCCTAGAATGAGCTCTCGAATTTAGAAACTGTACAGGATAAACTGGAGGAGTGAAGGTGCACGTTTTCCACAACAAGGAAGAAAATGAGAGAGAAATGGTAAATTAAAGAAATCTTGCATGCTGCCTCCACCCTTGGTAAAGGCATCAATCTCCAACTCTGTGGATTACCAGCTGCACATCATTGGCGAGTCCTGCTTGAAGCTTCAGTTTCCCTCACAGAATGTTACAGACCTCATGGACTCCTTTCATGGAGAGGAATGTTACAGACCTCATGGACTCCTTTCATGGAGAGGAATGTTACAGACCCCATGGACTCCTTTCATGGAGAGGAATGTTACAGACCTCATGGACTCCTTTCATGGAGATGAAACAAAATAATGAACAGTATGTGCTCAGAATGAGGCATGCCAACTGGCAGCTCTGAGTCAATGTTAGGTCTTGGTTATTGGCCTCAATGCTGCTATCACAACCATCATCATCAGCCACTCTAACCGGCAAAGGCAGAATGAAAAATAGCACAAAGTATAAGCAAATGTTTCTCAACTTTGGGCAAAGGCCATTGGTTTATAAATGACCTTGCTCTTCTATTTTTAGTGGCAACCCCTCAGATGCCAAGTCCACCCTGCAAATTCTCTATCCTCTCCTGCATTTCATAGCAGCCAGAGTGTGGCCAGAGAAAATGACAGACTCATCCTTACCCAGGGAGGGTAAAAGCTCACACCCAACAGTAAGGAGTTCCTCATTTCCTTACTCTGAATCCTGGAGCTCAGCCAGGGCAAAAGCCAACCTTTGCCTCCTGCCTCCCAAGTTAAGGATGGAAAGAGGAATGAATGTTTTCTCCACTGAGAGGGTTAAGTCCCTAGATGTGCTAAACCCACAGAGGCTTTCTTATTGCCTTCCCAATCAATAGGAATTACCTCAAAACAGGAAACCTCACTTATGGTTCACAGAGGTCTGGAATGCCCTAAGTAGAAATTTTCCAGGAGTGTCTTATTGACTGTTACATAACCTGAGAGGCCAGAGATTGTATAGCAGTGGTCCTCAAACTATGGCCCGCGGGCCACATATTGTATTTGTTCCCATTTTGTTTCTTCACATCAAAATAAGATGTATGCAGTGTGCATAGGAATTTGTTCGTAATTTTTGTTTTTACTGTAGTCTGGCCCTCCAGTGGTCTGAGGGACAGTGAACTGGGCCGGGCCCCCTTTTAAAAAGTTTGAGGACCCCTAGCATAGAGGGAAGGATGCTTGTCTTGTATGCAGTAGACCCAGATTCAATCCCCAGAATTCCATATGGTGTTCTGAGCTCTCTTGGAGTGTTTCCTGTGTGCAAAGTCAGGAGTAAGCACCTGAGCACCACCAGGTGTGACTCAAAGACAAATAAAATAACCTGAGTATCTTCTTCAAAATTCACATACCAGAGGTACTTCTCACAAATGTGGCTGACCATCGTTCAATTCCCAGCACCATATGTTCCCCCAAGTAATGGCCCCCAATCACAGAACCAGGAATAGCTTTATGAGTGCTGCCCAGTATAACCCTCCCTTCCAAATAAAACTGCTCATAAGTTAGACAACTCAGTCTGACACAGGACTTGCCCAGGAAGCTATATACTCAAGTAGAATTCTAGAAGATTCTTCAACAACAAAAACTTGAGTAATGCCCCTACCAAACAATACTTGCATATATTTGATGTTTTGTTATTTGGAGTGGGGGTGTCACACAAGATAATCCTCATGTGTACTTCCAATTCAGTGCTCAGAGGTTGTGACTATTGGTGATTGGGAGCAAGCACGTTGTGCTGAGAATCAAATCTGAATCTCCTGCATGCAAAGCTGGAGTTCCACATCACTGAAAACTCTCCAGTCTCAAGAATGCCTTTCTTTACAGTCCAGGTTACAAGATAGAACTTTTCATGAACTTTGCCAATCTGCCTCCCCTACCTCTACATGTCCAAAAAATCTTTATACTTAAAAACATGTAGTCTGTTAATGTAAGCCTGGGATTTGGTGATATGTGGGGATAGTTGTCAAATTATCAAGGACATTGTAAGCTTGACAAGGACAAATATATTGACTCATTTTTGAGTTAACTCATTTAGAGTCAACTTACGCACGTCCATTCTTATGGCACCATAAACAGAGCAAGTCATGGCCCAACCTTGCAAGACATCTGCATACACTAACTCTCACCAGCTTGTGTTCAAGGCAAACTTTGACCCTTGAATTACCTATGATCCCCTTACAGTCAAAGGTCAACTTCCTTTGTCTTTGCCTTTGGGATACCAACCTACCAACTTCCTTCTTCCTTTTCCCCCGTGTCCTTCAAAACTCCCCCCAGAAACTCCACGCACAATACCCTTTCCCAACAGATGGCAAAGGAAGATGAAGGTTCAATTCCTCCCACAGACCTAAGAAGGTTTCAGCTCTGAAAACTAGCCAGGTCACCAGACACCAATCACAAGAGCCTATAACTCATCATGATCTCATCCTGCCAATGTCTGTCCCATGTACTTGTCTAGCGTGAGGAGCCAAGCACAGAAGATAAATCCAATATACACATAATAGTCTATTACTCAAAAAGGTCACACTAGATAACACTGCCATCCCTGTCAGCATCATCTGAGCCTTGGTTTTTGTGGGTTTTTGTTTTTTCTTGTTTTTTGTGCCACACCTGGTGGTGCTCAAGGGTTATGCCTGGCTACCTGGCTATTTGCTCAGAAATAGCTCCTGGCAGGCACAAGGGACAATATGGGGTGCCGAGATTCGAACCAATCATCTTAGGTCCTGGATCAGCTGCTTGCAAGGCAAATAACGCTGTGCTATCTCTCTGGCCCTTCTCTCCTTTTTTTGGAAAAAGGAATATGAGGGGGAACCACCCCCAAAACTGCTCACAGAAGGATCCAGGCAACATTTGCCTTGTTGTACCGAAGATCACACCTGAGCCTCCCACATGTAAAGCATATGCTCTAGCCTTTTGAGTCATCTCCCTGGCCATAATCTGCATTTAAAATAATGATGTTGGTGGCTGGAGCAATAGCACCGCGGTAGGGCATCTGCCTTGCATACAGCCAACCAGGACAGACCCAGGTTCAATCCTGGCATTCCATATGGTCCTCCCAGCCTTCCAGGAGCAACTGAAGAGCTAGAAGTAACCCCTGAATGCCGCTGGGTGTGACCCCCCCCCAAAAAAGAAAACAAATAATAAAATAACAATGTTGAGAGGTGGGTGGGGGAGCCTTCAAATGACTGCTAACCCCAAATCAGGGTCAAGCACCCCAGATCAGGAAATCAAAGTACCCAGGTGGAGAAGGGAAGCCAATGATACTTCCTCAAGCTGCATCCATAAACTGGTGGCTTGTCTCTCCTGTGATCTTGACCTGCAGGGCATTCTTGGCTCCTCTGAAAGCAATTTTCAATGTTCCAAATCCACACAGAACAACTTCTACCTCTCCCACCACAGCTATGTCCCTTCCCACAACCCCACTCCTACCCAGGGGCCTGAGAAAGTAGGGTCCTGTCACAGGTGCATGGAATGTTTTATTTTGGTTGCTATGACACCCTGGCACAATGGCCTCTCAGCCTCGTTACCATGGAATCCTCCCTCCTGGTCCCTCTCAGACCTTGTCAACAGCCCTGTAGACACACACTAGGTTCTCAGGTCTGGCTCCAGTGGTCTGAGCCAGTTGCTATCACTCTGCACAATGACCCTGCAGTGAGGTTCCAGAAACCCAGAGAAACAGCCTTTAAAATATATCAGAAAATAAAGTGCCCAAGTTCAGGTGGGTGCCACCTTTCCAGAAGAAATCAGGAAGCGAGGGTAGGGTAGCTCTTAGCTCAGGCATGTGCTGGGCTAGCAATGACTGGTCCTGGGAAATACATGTGACTTGCCCACTCCTTCCCTGGGAATCAAGACCTCGCCTTCACCTACTCAGTTTTCTTGCCAAAGACACAATAGGGTAAAAAGGTTCATCTGTGCCTGGTGACTGGGGCTACTGGACTGGGGAGAAAACTCAAGGGCTGAGTGCAGGCTTTGTATAGAGTAGGCCTGGAATTTATTATTCCCAAGACCTCGTGAACTCCAAGCACCATTAGGTATGGTATGGCCTTTAAATGGGAGAAAGAGAAGGGGAAGGAAAGGAGAAACAAAGAAAGGAACTAAAGGAAGGAAAGTAGAAAGGGAAGGAGGAAGGAAGGGAAGATAGATGAAGGCAAGGCAAAGGAAAGGAAGGGAAGGAAAGAGGGAGGGGGAGGAAAGAGGAATGGAGGAAAGGAAAAGGGAGAAGGGGAGGGGAAGGAAGGGAAAGAAAAGGGAAGAGGAAGGGAGGGGAGCGGAGTAGAGGAGGGAAGGGAAGGGAAGGGTAAGGCAGGGGGGAGAAGAGAAAGGGAGGAGACAGGAAGGGGAGGAGAAGAGAAGGGAAGGGGAGGGAAGGGAAGGGGAGGGAAGGGAAGGGGAGGAGA
>PVKC010006802.1:0-30513 GCA_004027635.1 Crocidura indochinensis | reverse complement strand
GAGCCTGGCTACTCCACTCCACTATGTGGGTAAACACTTCTCAATGAACCTCAGCATAACATGTAGAAAACACCATACTACAAACACCACACTACAAGTGTGAAAATAGAGAAACATTGCAGGCCTCCACCATGCATAGAGAATAAAGATCCCCAGCCTATTGTGAAAAACTAATACCATCATAACATGCCATGAGACTCTCCAAGAGATTTCACTCTTGTCTAACAATGTAGTGGGACCATTTTATTATATTTTACAATAATTTAAACCTTAAAAATATGAAATAGATTTTATAAAAGGTTACAAAATATGTATCAAAAGAAAAACTCTGGAAAACTCACCAACAGCTTTTCCCGTGTGAATGTCAAATGTGAATCCAGGAATATTCCCACATATGGATTTAAAGTCAGCTTTAAATATAAACAAGCAATTAGTAAAACTTATAAACATCTTCAAAATAGTTATATAAAGAATATAACTACCTTGGGGGCCGGGCAGTGGCACTGGAGGTAAGGTGTCTGCACTAACCTAGGATGGACCGCGGTTCGATCCCCCAGTTCCCCATATGGTCCCCTGTGCCTGCCAGGAGCGACTTCTGAGCGAATAGCCAGGAGTAACCCCTGAGCATCACCGGGTGTGGCCCAAAAATGAAAAAAAAAACATCTTCAAAACAACATTTTATAAGTGCTGCATTAATAAACAATATCTCATTCCTTTCTTTTCTTTTTTGGTTTTTGGGCCACACCTGGTGATGCTCAGGGGTTACTTTGAGGCTATGTGCTCAGAAATCACTCCTGGCTTGGGGGACCATATGGGACACAGGGGGATTAAACAGCCATTCTCCTAAAAATACCTCATTGTTTTGATTTCATATACTTATTTGAGAACAATTCTAGCTTTGTCAGAAGTGGATCCAGGCATTCTTTTACTATCATCGTCATCCCCATCAATACAGGTCTCAGTAGACAATGTATCTGAGTATAAGATTTAAAATATCTACTTAGGCATTTATCTATTTATTTATTTATTTAATTTTGGGCCACAGTTGGTGATGCTCCGAGGTTATTCTTGACTCTATACTCAGGAATTACTCCCTGAACTGCTATGGGGACCACATGGGATGCTGGGGATTAAGCCCAAGATAAATGATCTGTTGTATTATTGCTTCAACTTCTATTTGTTCCTTTTTAGCTATTTTGCTTTGGTCCTTGTACACACTAGGCTTTGTTCAGGATTTACTCCTGGGTTTGTGTTTGAGAGGACCATACGGAATGCCAGGATCAAATGCAGTTTAGGATGTGCAAGGCAAGAACCTACTCATTGTATAATTGTTCTGCCTGGCGTTTATTTATATAAAGTATTTTATATGAATATATATATAATTTTATAAAATTAAAAATTTAAAGTTTATTAAAATTTATTAAAATTTTTATTTTAGGGACCAGAGAGATAGCATGGAGGTAAGGCGTTTGCCTTGAATGCAGAAGGACGATGGTTCAAATCTCGGCTTCCCATATGGTCCTCTGAGCCTACCAGGAGCAATTTCTGAACATAGAACTAGCTGCCTGGTGTGACCAAAATAATTTTTTTTTATTTTAGGGATTGGATTGATAGTACAGTGTGTAGGGTGTTTGCCATGCATATGGCCAACCTGTGTTAATCCCTGACATTCAATATGGTTTCCTGAAAACCGCCAGGAATGCAATTACTGAATTCAGAGCTAGGGGTAACCCCTGCTTATTGCTGGGTGTGGCCCCTCAAAAAATTATAAACCAGCATCCTGGTTTATAAAACTATTAAGGTATGGTTTCAAGCATAAAACATTCTAGCACTACACTCTTCACCTGAGGGTCTACTTCCTTCCACTATTGTCCCAGTGTTAGGCCCACCATGGTTTGCTTTCTACATTCTTAGTTTTTGTTGTCTTCGGGTATTTGTTATTTATATCTTGCATTGAGAAAGATAATTTTGTGTCTTCCCCTCTCCTTATGACTAATTTTGCTCAGCAGAATACTTTCCAGAGTCATACAAGAAGCAGCAAATTGCATGATTTTGTCTTTTTTTTTTAAATAGTATTCCATTAAAACTATTCCACACATTTTTTTTTTGTAACTCAGTCATCTGTTCTTGAATACTTGGATTGTTTCCATATTATGAGTATTGTGAATAGAACTGCAATGAACATAGGAATGAAAATATATTTTCTGAACAGAGTTTTTGACCCTTGTGACAGATGTCAAGAAGCAAAATTTCTGGGTCATATGGGAGCGCAATTTCTAGTTTTTAAAGAGGTGTCCATACTGCATTCCAAAAGTTCTAGCCTTATTGACATTCATACCATCAATGGATTAGGGTTCCTCTTTTCTAAAGAACCCCACAAATATTGGCTGCTTTTTGCTCTTTGTGATGTAGAACTGATGTGCTAGTTAGATATTTAAGTTCTTTTCTTATTTAGATATGCAGAGCTTTAAGAAGCCTAATGATTCTGTTTTTGTAGCTTTTTTAAACTTTATTTATTGATTGATTGATAGATTGTTTTTTGGGCCAAATCCAGTGGCACTCAGGAGTGACTCCTGGCTCTAAACTCAAAAATTGCTTCTGGCAGACTGGGGGACCAAATGGGATGCCAGGAATCAAACCTGGGTCCATTCATGGTTGGCCGTGTGCAAGACAAATGCCCTACCACTGTGCTATCTCTCCAGTCCCTGTTTTGGTAGATTAAGACATCAGTTTACAGTACACATTCAAAAGTGGATTAGGAATTGTACAAAGGTGTAAATATGCAAAACTAATTTTATGAAGACAAGGTAATCTAACTTAAATAATAATTTAGACATGAAATTTTTAAACAAAATGTCTTCACTGAGAGATGAAATGTAAGGTATCAAAAATAAAAATATAGAAATAAAAAGTTATAATTATTATCCAATCCATAATTCACCAAACCAATAGAGAGATTTTTATTTCCTATGAAGCAGATTGTTTCTGATGAGCTACAGAAGTGAGTCAAGCTGATGAAAACAGTATGTGAGACTTATTATATAATTCATCTAACAGTATAAAACAGGATACAGAACATAGGAAGAAGCATATAGTATTTGCTTAATTAATGGTTTCCTAATAGTGTAGAATATGTGACTTGTAATTTGTACATAATATCCCATTTAATAGTCATGATGACATAAGAATTAATCACCATTTTCATTTACATTTGATAAATTACTTTGATTTTGATGAAACAGATAAGTTAGAAGGACAAGATACTTAAAGTCAGATATTGAAAGGCAATTTACTTTAAATACAGACTCATCTCTTAAACTTAAAACCGTGGCTTTTTCTCACAAAGAGAATATCATTTAATCTCCCAAAGCAGTTATCTTTAATTTCTAATTTATGAAGTTTTAGTGAATAATAAAAATATTTCTATATTTATAAAATTGAATAAAACTATGCGAGATATAAACAAGAAAATTCTCTTCTCCACTGACTCCACACCATTGATAAAGCATTCATGGGTCAATTTATTTAATCATCACATTAAAAATATTTAATGTAGGGGCCCGGGAGATAGCATGGAGGTAAGGCGTTTGCCTTTCATGCAAAAGGTCATCGATTCGAATCCCGGTGCCCCATATGGTCCCCTGTGCCTGCCAGGAGCAATTTCTGAGCATGGAGCCAGGAGTAACCCCTGAACACTGCCGGGTGTGACTCAAAAAACACACAAAAATTTAATGTATACACAGTCATATGTGTATAACTTAAGTCACACTTAAGTTGGTCCTTAAGTTTGAATTTAATATCATTGCTAATGAAGATTTTTGGGAAGTCCAAGTTTAAATAAAGTTACATAAATGGTAGGCTAATTATTCAGACAAGAGTTAAGTCTACATAGTGAAGTTCATAGTTCTTGTCAAAAATTAATTATTTTAATAAATTTTATAAATTAATTATTTTATAAATGACCCTAATTTTTTTTTAATTAAAAAAATAATTTGTGGAATTTTAATTAGAAATTACATTTTAAGTAATCTAATAAATTTATTTTCCAAATCACTGATTCTGCTTAAGAATTGAGGGTGAACAGAGTCTAGCTTGGTAGCACATAATGCAAGGTGGAGCCAACCTTGATAAGGACACACTTCTGTTTCAGAAGGTACTGAGATACACACTTATGCTCACTAAAAATGGAGCAACTCAGGTCTGGCCATCAAATTAACATGCTTATCTTTGGGATGTAGGAGAAAACCCACAATAGGGGGAAATTCTACATAGTGGTCCTATGAGGGAGCAGATGTTTTCCTCCTAATCAAAATGAGCACACAATAATAAACAAAATGACATAACAATCTGCTATAGTGTAAGGAAACTGATATGCAACCACTTTTTCTTAATTGTCCTTTGGTTCAACTGTTAGTATTTATAAATATTTAGAGTAAAGATAAGTTTGCTCCTCTACCAAGTCCCCCCAAAAATAATGGTCAGTCACTTCCCAGGTAATCTGGTCTAGAGAGATCTGAGTTATTTTTAATTGACTTTTGCTTATCTAAGTTTGATAACTCCATTTGTCTTTGTGTTCTAACAAACAATATGAAGTAAATCTGTTTGTGCCTGCAAAGGGGCAGGATATCATGGTGGATGGAAAACTGGGACATTAGTGAAGACACAATGCTGGTGGGATTGTTGCTTGAACATTTAATGCCTGAAACAATAACATTATGATCTGTATTATGGTTGTGAACAACTCGATAAATGATGGTGTAAAGTAAAAAATTAAAAAAGAACAAAAACTTAAAGCCCAATATAAAATATATTAAAAAGATGGCAAATATTAAAAATTTTCTCTATATGCTTTTGTCAGGGAATATCAATTCTAACAACAATGGGATGTCACCTTACACCAGTCAGACTGATACATATCACAAAGGGTAGGTGGGATATGGGGAAAAGGGATCCCCATACACTACTGTTGGAAATGTTGACTGCTCCAGCCTTTATGGAAAACATACAGACATTTACAAAAATACTAGAAATTGAAGATCTCTGCTTCTTGGCATCTATCCTAAGGATCCCAAAACACTATTCAGAAAACACATTTGCACTCACTCCTATGTTTAGTGCAGTACTATTCACAATAATTAAAGTATGGAAACAACCAAAGAACAGATTAGTGGCAAAGAAATTGTGCTGTATATGCATGATGGAATAATACTTGTCCCTTTGAAAAGACAAAATTATACAAGTTGCCGCTACCTGGATAGGTCTAGATAGTGTTTGCTGAATAAAATTAGTCAGAGGAGAGAGAGGGACAGACACAGAATGATCTCTCATAGGAATATAATGAACATTGTAAGGAAATAACAAATATCTAAAAGCAACAGAGCTTGAGAACTGGTCTACAGAACTGAGATTTCCACAGTGAGGGGATGCAATGATACGCAAGAGCTAGGATGAGGGGATAGAGGAACATTGGTGGAGAGAATGGGAGTGCAAGGAGTCTGAGAAGGGGACAATAATGGAAAGAAATAGAAGCTGCACTCTAAAACCCCAGCTAGATTATAGGATACAATTCAATAGATAATTCAGAAATTTGTGCTTGAATCATAAAAAAAAAAAAACAACTTGGGAAATAGAGCCATAGGATGCTGCTAGGTATTTAGTGACCAACTGGCTCTGGTGGCATGCCTGTTTGCCTAGGTTAGACCATCACATGTGGCTGTTGTCGATGTGATCTTTGGCAGAACAATGAATGATGAGCTGTGTGCTTACCTGTTCCTGGTGTTGGGCATGGTTCACATGGTTTGTTCCAGGCTTTGCCAACATTGTACGTGCAACAGCACATCCTCTTTGTCACATTAAAAGGCAGCTCATTTTCACATGTGGTTCCATTATAGCTTCTGTAGCAGAAGCTTTTCCTCATGTCTATTTATAGAAAAAGTACATCAGTCAGACTATCCTAGTAGCAGTGGCTGAAAAAGTAGTTCGTGCACCCTCAAATCCCTGCTTTTGTAATGAACCCAGCACTCACAGAGTTCTTGACCATATGAAGGTATCTTAGAACAATTATTTAAAGCGAACATAAATTACTTTCTAGATTAACATTTCTCCAGCTTTTCAACAAGAGATTGTTTATATTTTTCTTTGGGAAACAAAGTTAACACCCGCTGTTCTACATAAAAGCATTTATTAAAAAAAACTACGATTGAGTGTAATATGTTCTTATGTGTAATGATCATTTTTAAGCAATGAAAAAATAAGAGTATAAGAATATAATCTTAATATTTGTTGGAGTTATTTACTTTGGTCATATGCTTTAAAAATATAGCTAATATTTGAAAATACAGTCAGGGGTTTGTAAGATTTTTGATAAACTTACTCTTTAATTAAGCCTTGATTTCCAAATAATAATTCTAAAATTTGAATGTAGTAACATACAGCAACTGTGACTTATTGAACCCCAAGCCCAGTACCTACCCATGCAGTTGTGGCCTCCATTGACCTGCATGTACTCTGGTGGGCAAATGCATGTGTAGTTTCCCAAGGTGTTGTAGCAGGTTCCAGGCCCACACACACCAGGATGTGCGAAACACTCATCAATGTCTACAACAAGCAAGAAATGATGCTAATTAATAAAATGGTTTTCTATGCATTTACACATTTATATCATTGAAACTTAATAATGAAAGCTAAAATATCATTTCCCAATTCCATATCTCACTCAAATTTAGAATTTAAAACATATACACAGACAATAATGCCCCACATGGAGATTCATATGACATTATTTTTTTTAGGGATGGAGTGCTAGCACATGGTAGGGCATTTGCCCTGCTTTGCACGCGGTCAACCTGGAATAGATCTAGATTCGATTCTTGGCATCCTATAAAGTCCTCTGAGGCTGCTAGGAGTAACCTTTGAGTATCACCAGGAGTGGCCCCAAAACAAAAATAAAATAAAATAAAGTCAAAGCTAAACTTTATCAAAAAATTATCCCACAGTGCAAAGAGCAATTTAAATGGGCTCTATAACTTAAAATTGAAGTTACATAGGGCTCAAAAGAATTTTCATTAAATTCTGCTTTCTCCTGTCATTTACCATATTTTCTGGCGTATAAGACGACTTTTGAAACAAAAACAGTCAACCGAAAATCGGGGGTCGTCTTATACGCCCGAGTATATACCCGAAAAATGTTTCAATATGCCGCTAAATGAAAATTGTCTGTATATTGCCAGAAAACAAATTTTCTAACTCGTCCTGCACCAATCACTGCAAGACTGCTCGGACTGCCTCTCTAACTCAGCCAATCCAAGCAGGCTTTTGATGCATGCAAATTAGACAATGTTCTGTACCCGAATCTACACTGTAAAAAACCTGCTCAGATTGGCCAGAGTCAGAGAGGAGGTCTATTACAGTATAACCTTTGGACCTTTGTTTGTTGTGATTGGCTCACTGTGGTACATGATCACAGGAACACATGCAGCACATGCAACACAGGAATGTTCTGTCTGATAAAGCAAATATAGGCCTAAGCCTATGTTTTAACTGCAAAATTAGGGGGTGTTCTTATACACCCAGTCGTTTTATATACCGGAAAATACGGTAAATCAAATTTTCTTTTTTTTTAGTTAATATTTTTGTTTAAACACCTTGATTACAAATATGATTGTAATTGGGTTTCAGTCTGTAAAGAACACCCCCCTTCACCGGTGCAACATTCCCACCACCAATGTCCCAAACCTCCCTCCTCCCCACCCCACCTCCACCTGTACTCTAGACAGGCTTTCCACTACCCTCATTCATTCACATTGTAATGAAAGTTCTCAGCGTAATTATTTCTCTAACTGCACTCACCACTCTTTGTGGTGGGTTTCATGATGTGAGCTGGACCTTCTCTAAGGATTATTGCAAAAATGTCTTTCATTTTCCTTAAAACCCATAGATAAGTGAGACAATTCTGTGTCTATCTCTCTCCCTCTGACTTATTTCACTCAGCACAATAGATTCCAAGTATGGGATTCCATGTATAGGAAAATTTCATGACTTCATTTCTCCTGACGGCTGCATAATATTCCACTATGTATATGTACTACAGTTTCTTTAGCCATTCATCTGTTGAAGGGCATCTTGGTTGCTACCAGAGTCTGGCTATTGTAAATAGTGTGGCAACGAATATAGGTGTGAGGAAGGGATTTTTGTAATGTATTTTTGTGTTCCTATGGTATATCCCTAGGAGTCGTATAACTGGATCATATGCTCAATTTCCAGTAAGCCAAATTTTCATGCCAACTTTAAATTCAATGCAGTTAGGAGAGCTCTTATCTTTGTGGATCCTTTTAAATTAATACCAATTTGGAGATTCTAGAATTAGAACAGCTAGCTTATGATTTTCCTATTACATTATATTTCTTCCAGATGCAGTTATTTAACAAGTTCCAAATGAAAGATTTAATAGAAACAACTAATTTCATTATATGCATATATAAAATGGAAAAGTAAGCTATTTGATGTTCATTTTTAGAAGCATATTCATTTTATAAATAAACATGACATTCTACTATATGGTAGAACTTATAACTATAACGATGAACATAATAGACCAGAATTTACAAGTCCAATAGGGAGACAGACTCCTAGAAGGATGATTTTATTATAGATGTAAGTGAAGCTAAAAGCAAGAATAGCGTTTTCATCTTTAAATATTTTACTTTGTATCTTAATATGGAAAACTTGTTGAAATATCTCAATGTTGGCGCACAAACTTACCAATTTTCTCTGCGTTAGACAATATTCTTACATATATTAGACTAATAACTTATTTGATATTGAATGTGTTCACTCAAATCCCACTAACCCAGAGAGAAATAAGAAATAAGGTAGAGAAAATAAACTGCAAGCCAATTTATTTAACCATCATATCCATTAACATTAATGTGAAGAACCAATCTTTTAGTAAATCTTCTAAAGCTTTTTACCAAGACTCCAAAAATGATTCCACTTGAAACAGCACTTATAATTTTACAGTGTAAGTTGACCTCACCTTCACAGATGCGGGTTTCTTCACTGAGGTAGTAGCCTTGTGGGCATTCACATTGAAAGCTCCCAAAAGTGTTGATACAGTTCCCTCCCTGACAAAGGCCTGGCAACTCCTGGCACTCATCAATATCTGCAAATAGAGAGACAGCTCAAGTCAGACACATAATTATTATGAATAAGCAGAGCAGTTATCAAGCTTTCAGCATTCAGTCTTTCATACATCCAAGTGAATGTTTACGTAGATGAAGGTCAGTTCTGACCATGAATTATTTGGGTTTTCTGTGTTGAACTTTTCTATAATCTAAGAACAGATGATTAAGATGAAAAAAAAAAGTTTCTCTACATACCAGACATCAAATCACTGCCCTAGGTCAGACCTGCTCCCTTTACAAGCAGTTTATCTGGCAGACTGGAAATATTAGGTTAAATTTTTCAAAAATCTAATCTGTTTGGCAATGTTTGAAATTAATTTTTTTTACCTTGTTTAAGTCAGAGTGAGAATCAAGATGTGCTCACCTTCTAAGATAATTGTGATGGGGTTAGGTCTGAAGCCCTCACCTCCAGGACACAGGGTGTAATATTCAGCTACAGAACAAAGGAAAAGAGGAGATTTGATGTGATGTCTGAGAGCCAGGACAACAAACAAGTAGTCAGCAATTGCCACACATCCTACAGCATGCATCTTCGTTTTTCTTTATAGCCCTTTTAAATATATGAAAAGTCTATTGTATTTTACTCAAACCATCATTAATTATAAAAAACAGTAAAATAATGCTAGTACTTTGTTTTTAATAAAATAAAACTTCCTTTGTAAGAAAACTGTATCACAACTCTTTGGCTTGTAAATAAAAGTGCAAGTATTGGACAATTTAAGTGTTGTCTTTGTCATATGTTTCCATTTAAGACAGAAAAAAAGTTGACTTCAGGAACATAACATGTCTGTGAACCAGAACTAAAATAACATCTGAGAGGAACCAGGAATAACCTTTATCTGTGATACCAGGGAAAACCACTCATATAGGATTGTGGTTAACAACTAATTTCTTTTTTATCATCACATGAAAAACAATAAAAGGCAAGAATTAAAATTCTTTTGTGTGAAGTACTCCTGGTTAGTTTCACCAAAAGTGGCTTTTGAAAGTGGTTCATTTTTCAAAATTTATGGGGCCCTCCATTTCTCCCCTCCCTAGCACAAGAAGAAAATGGTGACTTAGTCCTTAGCACCCCAGCTTATTCCCATTCTCTTCAGCTCCATACTCACTGCTATTGACTGGGGGGCATGTCTCACAGGGGTTCCCCCAGGCCTTCCCCAGAGAGCAGCAGCAGGAAGAGCGGCTGACGCCCACCCCAATCTCAGTGTTGCAGGACAGACTCCCGTCACCTCGAGGTCCAAACTTCAGGTAGCAGTTGCCAACACGGTTGTCTGCAGAGCGAAACAAGAGTTTAAAACATGTCACACACACACACACACACACATATATATATATATATATATATATATATATATATGACTGAAACCCAAACACAATCATGTGTGCAATCAAGGTGTTTAAATTATATATATATATATATATAATTTATATATATATTATTAAATTATATATATATAATTTAAACACCTTGATTGCACACATGATTGTGTTTGGGTTTCAGTCGTGTAAAGAACACCACCCATCACCAGTGCAACATTCCCATCACCAATGTCCCAAATCTCCCTTAAACATGTTTTTTATAGAGTAAAATAATAAACACTTAAATGACGAAATTTCAATTCTGTGTAAGTAATAGAAAAAGTTTATTTACGTCCTTACACCAAACAATCTCTTGCCTAAAACCTCTGAAAGATCAAATTGCAGGAACTCAACTAATAATGGCGGACTTTCCTATGGTTAGAAATTTATATCGAGCATAGAATAAACCAGGCAGTAATAAGAGATAACTCAAATTGGCTGTCTTATAGTAGAAATGTGAGGCCTTTTTTTTGTAAAAAAAATATATACATATGTACATATATATATATATAACCATTCTATCTTGAGTTTCTGTGTAATGGAAAAACATACATGAAGTGATATAACATATCAAAAGACATAATGGGAACCCCAGCACTTTCTTCCACTTTATCTCCATTCTCCCATGGTTTCACATAGACAGACACTGTGAGTTTTGCAGGTTAAGAAGACAGTGGCTTGTAACCACTGAGACTCCAAGTCTTTTGCATTTTCATATAAAAACATATTTTTGGTCATGCTCTATATAATCAAAGGATCATTTATCACATACTACATAATAAAAGGGTCTCATAGTTCTGAAGATTAAGCTTGATTCTCCACATTAAAATATGTAAAATAGTACCCTTTGAACTATCTCTCTGTCCCCAAAAACTTCCTTTTAGAAAGACGTTCACACTCTGAATATCAGAGTCAATATTTGATTCCTTCTTATCATCCTTTATCAAATCCATAATAATGCCATCTATACTTTTCTGCTCTGTTTTTGACACTCAGCTGGCGGTAACCATATATAGTGCTGGGAAGTGAATCCAGGGCTCCTACATGTGAAGCATGTGCTCAGCCCACTCTCACTATGCTTTTAAACAAGTGAATTTCACTAAAAGGCATTACTATAAAAAAAATCAGAGACTGTTTTCATAATAAAATTAAAAAATAATGTAAAACTGTATGTGAAGTTTGACTACTATTTACTATGCCTTCTTTCACTACAACTTCAATTTAGTCAGCGTCATCCCTGATTGGATTGTGGTAATGTTTCCTTAACTCTCCTTTGATTTCAGATGTGCACCCATACCTGTCCTTCACAGTATTACTCAGGAGCTACCTTAGATAGGTCTGGCCACCTCCAATAGCTTCCCATTTCAATCTAAGCAAAATCTTAATCCCTTCACAAAGTCTATACAATCTACATATATGGATCTTATGCTCATATTCTCTCTCTCTCACTCACTCACTCACTCACTCACTCACTCACTCACTCACTCACTCACTCACTCTCAGTGCATCTCAGGTCCAGGAAATGAGGTTAACTATGGTTTCTCCATCGGACCTTCATTTATTCATCTTCGTTCCTCTTTCCCTTTCTCTCTTGATTTTTATCCCTATTTTCCATTCCCCTTATAACCACACAACTGTGTCTAATACTATTATTTTAGGCTGTATTCCAGCAGAATGCTTATTTGCTTTCATATGCATGTTTTTTTTTTAATTTACAGTAGTTATATCTTCTCACATATGCCATTCTGTTTCCTAACATCTAATCTGCCAACTTTATGGTGTGATTTAAAACAAATCTAGTTACTCTTCAATACTGGTTACTAATTGGCTTGTGACAAGCCACACTTCCATGAATATCTCTACATGTATCTCTGCAAAGGTTCTAAGTTACTTACTTTGGCATGTAGAGTCAAAAGTAGAACTAGGAGGTTAGAACTTTTATGCTTTTAGTTTCTAGTGTCAGAAAAAAGAGTCCCTGTCATTTATCTGTTGCCAAAGCCCCTTTTGCTACTTATGAGACAAAATGTTTATTCTTGAGAAGATAGCTAAATTAAAGCCATGGTATGAATCCACACCAAAAAATAGTTCTAAAAAGAAACGACAATCCTAAACTGATTGAATTCTAAACTGTGAATCCTGCTGGGCAGGGCTCCTCCCTAGGAGGCCTTGCCCACACAGAGAAGGCTCAGGAAGGGCCTAGTTGCCACCCATGTTTCCCATTCTATTCAGGTCTTCTAATCTGTGCCAGCCTACTAGGGATAACAAAAATATTTTCTTTATCATTTTTAAGACATAAATATAAAAATATAAATATAAAATATTTTTATCATTATTTTAAATTGGATTTCCCATTTTATTATCAATGGCTTGAAGCCATGTGTGTATTTGTTCATTAACTTTTGGAGTACTCCCTTTGATTAGCTGCATATTTGTAGCTCTTGCTTAAGGAAATGTTTAGAAACACTGAGGATCCCTGGGAATGAAGTAGTGTCTCAGGATTTATCTGAGGTTCAGAGTGTTCTTCTTTCTCTTTCACCAGGGCTGAGGTTCACTCTGCATTTTGGGCTCCTCCTCCAGGTCTGATTCCTTTCCTTTGACCTTTGGCTCCTCCAATCCTGCCTCTCTACTGTGTCTCTAATACATCATCAGTCTCTCCTACCTAAGAGCCTTTGAACCCACTACCCCTGTTCCTTCGAGGCTTCTGTTCTCAAAGGTTTAACTGATTTGCTCCTGTTCAGGACTTCAGTCCCTCTTCTATCCATTCCCAGCTTTACATGTCACTTCTCCAACCACTTCCAGCATCAACTGGTTTGTATTTTCCTGACACAAGAATGTTATTTCATCTCTTCTAGCCCTTTGAAAGAGAAGTACTCGACATTTACCAAATAAATAATACTGAATGAAAAAGTCAGAGCAGGAGTGACCAGAAATCATAATAGCAAGAAAATTGTGTCTAAGTCACAGCAGCAATGAGCCCTCCCAGCTTCTGCACATTCATAGAAAAACTGACATTGAAGAAAAATTTCTATCCCAGGAGGCTATTTTTATTTTTTGTATTCTCAGAAAATGTCCTAGACAATTTGCTCCTCTGGGTAAAATAGTCATCAACATGTAGGAAAAGGGCAGATGGCAAATGCTGGACCATTCTATTTCAAAGATGGGAGATGCCAGGAATTTCACTTAGAGAAACTGCCTCTTTATTACCACCTGGCCAACCCCCTCCACTGGTTACTTCGTGGCTCAACTTTCTTTCATTCAAGTGGTTTGACTCATGAAATTCTACTCTCCGTTTCCTCTCCTCTACCACTTCATTTATTTCATTTCTGCATGACCTTGCCAATAGGAAAAAGAAATGGATGTTCCAACGTTCTACCACGGTGGACCATTTCAGCCAATGCACAGGAGAGGGATCCAGGCAACGCAAGACACTGTCTCAGTTCAACCCCTGGCAAGCTCTGATCCTTGGACGAATTATCCAACCTTTCTGCCTTTCTGACCCATGAATTCCAAGACTGTGAGAGGAGGAAGCTGGGGATGTCTCAAAAATGGTTTCTTTTTCTTCTTCTTCTTTTTTTTACTAATCTTTTTTTTATCTTTTGTTTTAATATTTTTTATTTAAACACCTTGGTTACAAACATGATTGGGTTGGGTTTCAGTCATATAAGATGACACCTCCCCCAACGCCATAACCAGTGCAACAATATCCCTCCAACCCTCCCCACCCCTACCTGTACTCTAGACAGGCTTTCTATTTCCCTCATATATTCTCAATGTTAGGATAGTTCGCAATGTAGTTATTTCTCTAACTAAACCCATTACTCTTTGTGGTGAGGTTCATGAGGTGGGCTGTAATGTCTAGCCCTCCTCTCTTTTGTCTTTAAAAATTGTTGATCAAAAATTGTTTCAAAATAGGACTTGGAAAAAAAACACTACAAATAAAGTGACCAGATATTTTGGTAATCTAGAATCTCTAAAGGGAAAAGACAATTTATAGTTCTCAAACTAATTGCTAACAAACATTTGCTTCACTTAGAATATTCAAATCTACATAACCCTGCTTTTTCATTATATTTACTTACCTACACAACCCACCCCAGTGGGGTTCAGCTGGAAATCAGGCGGACAATTACACTCGTAGCGACCAGGTGTGTTGACACATAGGCCATTTACACAGTTTATAGGGTCTGCACATTCATCAATATCTAGGAAAAATGTTGACAATCCCACATTAACAATTTCACTTTGGTCACACCGCTGCTACTGATAATTTGGAGACTCTTTTAAAAAATATAGTAAATTATAAGATCAGCACAATAAAATAAAGATTAAGCCCTTGATATACACCTAAAACAGGTTCATAGAGCACAAGATACTTAAAATAATGTCCTCAATACATATCCTTATAAGATAAATATAAATTAAATACATTCTGAATCCTTACTAAATAAATAAACATGTATAAATACTGTCATTGTGAAGAAAATTATGACTCTTGGTTTAACAAAATATATACTTCACTGGTTTTATGTTAGACACATAATGTTTTTGTAAAAATGTATCAAATCCATAATTAAACATAACTGGATCAAAATAAAGCTGCCTTTTAACAAATTCAGTTTGGATAAACAGACGTTGAGGAATTTTTATATTTAGCATAAAATATTCATTGCAACAGTTAATAATATAATTGGTCTTTCAACTGGCTTTACCTGTACAGTTCCCTCCTGTTCTGTCCAATTCATAGCCATCATCGCAGATACAATGAAACATTCCAGGCAAATTATTACATGTTCCAAAGACACAAATATTTTGGAAGGAGCATTCATCAATATCTGAAGGTCAAAAAATAGTATTTTTGTTTACAAAAATATACATAGTTCTTATTTTACTGTAACAATACTTTTTTTTCACCTAAGATTTCCATCTCCCTCTCCCCAAATCTGAGGCTAGAAAACTTTTATTTTTGATGGGGCAGGTAAATAAAAATGGCAAGCAACTAACTTTTTTTTTTTTTTTTGGTTTTTGGGTCACACCCGGCAGCGCTCAGGGGTTATTCCTGGCTCTATACTCATAAATTGCCCCTGGCAGGCACAGGGGACCATATGGGATGCGGGGGTTCGAAACACCATCCTTCTGCATGCTAGGCAAATGCCTTACTTCCATGCTATCTCTCCGGCCCCGAAGCAACTAACTTTTATCTATAAGCAATTATATAAAATAAATTTTTTTCTTGGGATATATTTGACAGATCATACTGAAAATATAGAAATTAGCCATGAATGCATCAAAGAAACAAGACTGTGAAAAACAGTAGAGTAAAAGCAAGTTCAGATATTTGAGTAGTTGAATGCAAAACCAGCCATTTTATTTATTATATAAAATAAGCAATGTTTTTGAAATTAGAGGTATTAAAATTAAATAGCTTTTCCTCAACACCTTATTCTGTAACTAGCTATTAGTTAATTATAACAGGGAAATTATTTTTTCCTTAATAGCATTTAGTATAATCACTCTATTGCTCCCTATTCTATCGATTGTTTCTCTTTCCTTTTTTTATTGCTGCTACTGCTGTTTGTATACCTGGCTACAAGCCTTCTGCACACTTGTTGGTGATGCTCATGGAAGGTTAGACTTTTTTTTTTGTTTTGTTTTGTCTTTGGGTCACACCGGAAGTGCTCAAAAATCACTCCTGGCAGGCAAGGGGGACCATGTGGGATGCCTGGATTTCAACGACCATCAGTTCTGAACCTGCTTCGTGCAAGGCAAATGCCCTACCTCTGTACTATCTCTCCAGCTGAAGGTCAGACACTTGAAGTGGGTGGGATACTTGCACATGGAGCTGCTGTGAAGATCACATAGATAAAAATGCTTTGTGGTGGCACTGCTTCTGAGTTCATATGCGTCAGGGTTTCACAGTAAGGTAGTCTCATTGCTACATATCCACTGAGAGAGAAGCTAAAAGCTAATGACATTCCTCCATGATTCTTTACTCCAAGTCTCTACAAGAAGTTACTGCTTTTCATTTCCAGAAAATGGATATAGGTGATTTTTATAGTGGCAGAAGTGATCTGACTTTGATCTTAGGTTCATGAACACCATTTTAGGCTACACTAAGCAGTCACTCCAAAATGCTGGCTTTAGACATTTGTATCCTAGGTCTAACAGGTCTTGTCTTTTCTCTCTCTTTCCCTCCTTCTCTTCCTCCCTCCCTCCTTCCTTTTTTCTCTTCCTTCCTTCCTTCCTTCCTTCCTTCCTTCCTTCCTTCCTTCCTTCCTTCCTTCCTTCCTTCCTTCCTTCCTTCCTTCCTCCCTTCCTCCCCCCTCCCTTCCTTTTCTTTCTCTTTCTTTTGAAGCAACGTCATTTTAAAAATAGTATGTAGAAAGATGTGAGAGGAAAGAGGGAAAATGTGTTCAGGAGAGAACACAATAGCAAAGAGAAAGACAAATAAGTGAGATATATGTTCAAAGGAAGAGCATAGACTTGAAGAGAAATCCTAAAATGGTCTTTTTTATGCTAGTTAAAATAAGGGTATTCAATTTTCTTAAAGTATAGTTTGCATCGTGCTTATAGTTGAAGTGAAGTAATGTGTCTACTGTTGAGAAGCAGTGTCTTCCTTTATATAAATGAATAAACACTCATTAAGTTGTATTACTCTAAATGAAACTGAATTTATATTATCACACAATGATTTTTATGAGGATATTCCTTGTAGTAGTTGAGGGTGCTGGGGTGAGGGCATGAGATTAGGATTTTACACATGCAAGAATACACTCTACCTTATTGCAACATATTCCTAGCCTTGTGCTAAACTTTTGAATGAATTACATTAAAAATAACTTTGATTTTAATAATGTAATACTTGTTTAAAATAACTTACCTTTAAAATATTCTTATTTTACAGAATTTATACTGAGAAAATAAACAATATAATTAGCTAATAAAAAGTTAAAAATACCAAAAAACAAGATAGCAAAAGCAAAATTCCAGCAATGTATCACTAATGAATATAACTAGCTATTAGTTATATTAATTTCAATCACTATGTATATTAATAGAGTGCCCTAAAGCAAATTCTATGAATCACACTGACTTCCTTTATAGTGACTGCTCCTAAAATATGTTTTTTTGTTTTTGTTTTTGTTTTTGGGCCACACCCGGTGACGCTCTGGGGTTACTCCTGATTATTCGCTCAGAAGTTGCTCCTGGCAGGCACGGAGGACCATATGGGGAACCGGGGGATGGAACCGCGGTCCGTCCTAGGTCAGCGCAGGCAAGGCAGGCACCTTACCTCCAGCGCCACTGCCTGCCCTCCCTAAAATATTTTCTAATCTTAGAAGTGATTTAAAAAACACCAGAGAAAGCCCTGGAACTCCTGAACACTGCTTGGGATATCTTCCTTTGCCTTTGGCAAAAATTAGTTTAGATGATGAGATAAGATGAAAAACTGGGATAAACTATTTATAAATTATGTATGTGATAAAGAAATATTATCTAGAATATGTGAAAAACTCTGAAAACAGCAATTTAGTCAGAAAATAAATAGTATGTACAAACAATTGAGATAGCCAATATAATCTCATGATGAGACAGATGTTCTACATCATTTTTCACTAGAAAAATGCAATTTCAAGTTACATTGATATATATATAGCAATCAGTGTGACTAAAAATAAATATAAAAACACTAAATACTGGCTAATAGTAAAAAAATAGACAACATAATTGATTATTTGCTAGAGGAAATAACAAGGGCAAGGCCACTCTAAAACAACTGAAAAAAATGTTAAAACTAAATGTGCATCTTTTCCATTTGACCCAGAAACTATATTCACTATAAATAAGTAAAAGAATGATAGCAATAGAAAACAGATTAGTTACTGCAAGGTTTGTGGATATATGTGATGATGAGCATTTTTTTTGTTTGTTTTTGGGCCACACCCAGTGACGCTCAGGGGTTACTCCTGGCTATGTGCTCAGAAGTCGCTCCTGGCAGGCACGGGGGACCATATGGGAACCGGGGGATCGAACCGTGGTCCGTCCTAGGCAAGGCAGCAGGCACCTTACCTCCTGCGCCACCTCCCGGCTCCCGATGATGAGCATTTTTAATGTGTCTGTTGGCCATCTGTTGGTCTTCCTTGGAGAAATATTTGTTCATTTCCTCTCTCCATTTTTTGATGAGGTTTGTGGGTTTTGTGGAGTTAACCTTTGTGAATACTCTGTATATCCTAGGTATGAAACCTTTATTTGATGTGTTGAGTGCAAAAATTTTCTCCTATTGTTAGTTCTTTTCTAATTTTAGCGCATATTTTAACATAATTTCTATAGTATTTAGTATTGCAGTATTTATATTAAAAATCAAATGTCTTCATTTGTTTATTAATTATCAAATTTATATGTTTATTATCTTCATATATATATATGTGTATATATATATATAGGTTTGGGGGCTACACTCGGAGGTGTTCAGGGGTTACTCTTGGCTCTGTGCTTAGGGGTCCTTGATGGCAGTGTTCTAGGGTCCATATGGGATGCCAAGGATCAAACCTGGGTAAGTTGCATGCAAGACAAATATCCTACCTGCTGTGCTATCGCTTATTACTCCAACATCAATAATTCTAGATTTTATTACATATTTGGAACATTTTATGCCAATTTTTAGATGAAATGTAGGTGTATGACCACTCTGTAAAGCTTAAAACTCTTTTTTGTTTTTTTGGTTTTTAGGCCACACCCAGTGATGCTCAGGGGTTACTCCTGGCTATGGGCTCAGAAATTGCTCCTGGCTTTGGAGACCTTATGGGACACTGGGGAATAGAATTGCATTCCGTCCTAGGCTAGTGTGTGCAAGGCAGACACCTTACTGATTGCGCCACCACTCTGGACCCCAAAAGCTTAAAACTTTTGCAGTGGTAGTACCTAAGATCATTATGGCTTAGCTGTCTTTGCTGCAAAATTAGGATTTATAGAATACTCATGGATATATATTCAAAATGTGATATGGGGCTGGAGAAATAGCATAAAGAGCCAGAGAGATAGCACAGCAATAGGGCGTTTGCCTTGCATGCTGCCGACCCGGGAGGGACCAGTTTGATTCCTGACATTTCTGAGTGCAGAGTCAGGAATAACCCCTGAACAGCACTAGGTGTGGTCCCAAATCAACTCACTGACCAATAAATAAATAAAGTTTAAAAAATGTGGTATGGGGCCCGGGAGATAGCATGGAGGTAAAGCATTTGCCTTTCATGCAAAAGGTCATCGGTTTGAATCCCGGTGCCTCATATGGTCTCCCGTGCCTGCCAGGAGCAATTTCTGAGCATGGAGCCAGGAGTAACCCCTGAGCACTGCCGGGTGTGACCCAAAAACCAAAAAAAAAAAAAAAAGTGGTATAATCATGTGGTGAAACATGGGACTTATCTTTATAATTTCCTCTGTGAGAATATAGCTATTGCCTTTATATACACATTTTTGTCAGCATGCTATGACTACAGCTCTAGTATCTCTGGGTAGTTAAAGTGTCAAAAATTAAAACTTGCCTATTCTACTGGTGTCTGAAAATATGACTTAAGTGTAAAACTACGAGGTTCAAGTCTTTAAGATGTCTCCTTTCATTTAGTGTTGCATTTGGTATTACAACAAATAAAAATTTGTTGGCATTTAAGCTATGATTTCTAGTTAAAGTTTTTGGGCTCTCAACTTCAAAGACACCAGTTATCTTTAATTTTAATGTCTGTGTCTTCTCAGCTTCATGGAACGTACTCCTTTCCCCATTTTTGTATTCACTGTGATCTCATGTCCATTTTCTAGGCTAAAAGTACCATTATTTATCTGTCTCTTCTGCTTTTTTGTTTCTATCTAATTTCTTATTCTGCTTTATAAGTTCCCATTTTGTAATTTGCCTGGTCTACCATAAACTTTATTATTTTAGTTTGATTTTATAGTGTCATTGACCTTTCAGAATTTTATTTATAACTTTATACAAAGTTACTATAGAAATTTGCTTTTAAGTTCCTTGGTACATCTTACTTTCAAGTACTTTGTAATGGTTCTCTATCTGAGCTTTTGTTCTTCTTTCTGTAAAATACCTATAGTAACTATTGTTTATTTACAGTCTCCTCCATATCAATTATTCCTTAAGAATATTTTCTATGCTCTAAGGAAGTCTAAATGGTTCCTGAAATCCTTTCTTTATCTGGGCTTCATTTTCACGATAACTTGGGTATGTATTTCCTTAGATCTATTATCATTTAGTCCAAAGTGCTAGTGAGTGGTAGATTCGGAAATATGATTGGGAAGGGCCTGACTAGCTTTTCTGTGCTCACTGGAGGAAGCAGGCTACATGTTAGTAAATAGACTGTATCTTGGTTCATCTCACTTACTGGAGTTCTTTCTCTGTAAAGATTCCTTCAGATTTTTATTACTTCATTTATATGCAAATTTCATTTATGGGACAACTCCAGTATGGTTTTGAAATCTGTAGGAATTTGTCATGAGAAGTAGACACCAAGTAGAAAATCAGAAGGCATATCTAGAGAGCCACACATTTATAGTAAGATGAAGAGACAACAAGGGAATTAAGCAAATTTAGGAAGAACTCAATAGATAACTCTGATATTACTTGAAGATAATGTGTAGGTGTGGGTAAATCATATGACACTCTCAGTTATCCTCTCTCAGGTATTAAAGACATGAGAATAGCAGCAAGACAACAAAATTCAATAAACAAAAACTCATATCATTGTGGGGTGAAATTTTTGGAAGGGTCTACATTACAGATAAAGAAATTGAATAATGGGGGCCCGGGAGATAGCATGGAGGTAAGGTGTTTGCCTTTCATGCAAAAGGTCATCGGTTCGAATCCCGGTGCCCCATATGGTCCCCCGTGCCTGCCAAGAGCAATTTCTGAGCATGGAGCCAGGAGTAATCCCTGAGCACTGCCGGGTGTGACCCAAAAACCAAAAAAAAAAAAATAGAATAATGAAGTTGAAATGAAACTGTATTACGTATAAATAATTATTTTGAAATTTTATGTTGGCCATTACTGTTACCTGGCTATTGCCACTTACTCCTTTCATTGTCCATTTATTTTTTCCCCACTAACTATTGTTAAGTTGATGCGGGTAATAAATCATGTAATTCCATAACCAAATTGACTTATATTTTCTAATAACTGGCCTCAGTGCTTAGAAAATCAGGAATAGAGGGAAAAAAACAAAGCTCACCCTGAAGCTTCCTTTTGTGAAATGAATTTCGTCTTTTCAATGCAAAAGCAGAAATGATTTCAACTCCACAGGATTTCCTATTCATCATGCATTACTATTCTTTCAAAACAGGCGGAAATTTATGGGGTACTGAATTATCTTTTAGGCACACTTTCTTCAGTGCCACTTGCTGTGATGGTGAAGCGTTTAGTTCTACTTGTAAATGACCTGAGGTTGTAGGATGTGGGTTGCCTTATCTGATGCTACAAATTATGTGTGCACATACATGCTGGCATTACTCCATGCCTATGTACTAGTATCTATTATTTATCTCCATCTGATTAGGCATAAGTAGATGAAGATCTTGTATGGTAGTTTTGTTTCATACATAGCCTTTCCCTGCTGTTAGCCCGAGTTATTTTAAAGGTTTTCAATGAATCATTATTCTTACTTTGTTAATGGTTTTCAATGAATTACTAATACTGACAAAGCTTTATGATTTAAGAATGGTTTCTAATTCTTTTCTAATCCTTCATTCATATTTTTGTATACTCACAGTGAACACAATGATGGCCTAAGTTGTACACAAGTTGAGTTGATTTTCTAATTCGAAAAAAAATGTGAATAGTTTTTCTTGGAAAGCTATTACAGGAGTGAGCAAATCCTCTTTCTAGGAAAGGCAGATGATCTCATCACTTTGGAAAGGGAAAAGGAGGTATTACTGTTCAAAAGAAGGTGGAGTCCTTTCTGAGTTCTTGAAGAGGACTTCTAGTCCCAGACACACAGAAAGTGACTATAACATGACAGTACATGCCAGAAACAAGCTACTTAAGATTCTGATAAACACATGCAAGAGCAGCGCTTGGAGTAGTAGTAGTAATATATCTTATTTTAAAAGTGAAATAGTTTTTTCATATGTCATTCATTGAGAGACTTAAAATAAAAACAAAGAAGAAAAAAAGGAATATTTAAGAAAAAAAGAACAAGTCTAACTTCCAACTTGGCACTCAGCCAGGAAAACTTCTTAAGAGATGAAAGTGCCTTCATCATTATTCATTTGGCAAAATAATCCATGCTTAAATGAACAACTTTTCTATGTGCAGCACTTGCTGTGTATTCTGCTTCCAGGTGAGGCTGGTTCCAGCCCTTTTTGTGGTTTCATTTGCTGCAAACGATCCAACTTGGAAATGAGTTGAAATCCTAGTGACCTACCTTGGCAGGATCTACTGTCAGAGGCTGGAGTGAAGCCCATCTCACATTCACAGCGATATGTACCCGGGACGTTGAGGCACTGTCCATTTTCACAGAGATTGATGTTTTCTGCACACTCATCAATATCTGTGGAAGAAGCATAGAATCCCCCAGTTTCAGATATATTTTTATCCTTACTCCAACATTAATGAATTTTACTGGCTTGAGTGCTCAGAACATGTAACAATCCTACTTCCTAAATAAAGGTATCTCACTTGGAAAGGAAGTTGTGTAGCCTTAATTCAGAATATGATTAATATGACAAATGAGGAAGTCCTATTTGACTTAGTTCTTGTAAATTCCAACTCAATGCATCAACATCATTTTGAGATGACCAAGAACATGAGAATTAATCATAAAATGGTGTTAATTTCTTTGAAAACATTGTAATATTAGAATAACAACTTATTTCACTAGCTCAAATAGTCTGAAGCAAATTAGCTACTATGGGAATAAGAAAATTTTCCTGTCATTTCATTTTAATCATATTAAAATACTCTTTTCTTGGATCATAATTTGTCTTACACACGTGAGGCCTTGGTACTGATCCATGATTACATAATGCAATAAGTGAAGTAATCATATCTTGATTACAAAAGAGGGACTTATTCAATTTCTTAAAAGTAATTGATTTAATTAGATAAAATAGAAAAATGGAAAACAGAAATCAATATTTGATAAGCAAATAGTATTTGCTAGGTAACGTGTGAAGCAACTAATAGAAATATTTTATTTAGTTTACCAAATCTGGGAGGTTAAAAGAGGAAGAACCTGAAGCAAACAGCAGCCAATCTTAGTACACTTGATTGAGCTCGACCCTAAAATCATGTCCTTTCTTACCTACTAAGGAAGAAGCATTAACCAGTGTTTTAAAACATTAAAACGGATTAAATATGCTTTTAAAAAGAGACTAAAAATATTAAGTTTGTATTATGATGGCAGTAATGAGGAAAAAAATAATAGCTTTAAGACTTTGGAGATGTAGCTCAAGAGACAGTGAATGGTTTGCAAGCCTGAGGTGCTGGGTGTTATCCTTAGCTGCACAAAGCAAAAGATTTCAACTACTCCATTTTCTCAAACCCTCCATGCAATCCAAAAAGAAATAATTAAAAATGACAATTTATTGTTTAAATATGGGTTTAACAAGTTACTGAAATTCAATGAGAAACACAAACAGCTAAATAGCAGTTAATGTTATTTTTTTTTGCTTGATTTTGGGCCACACCTAGCTATGCTCAGCTTCATTGCTAGCTCTGCTCTCTAGGATCATTCTTGGTGGGATCAGGATACCATAAGGGATGCTGGAGATCAAATATGCATTGGCCATATGTAAGGCAAGTGAATTATTACTCTGTTCTTAATAAGTTTTTTTTAACTATCTATACCTTTATTATATTAGTCACTTAAATTTTTGAATACCATCTAATATTTTGAAATTTTTGGATAAGTATATTTAATAGCAGAAACTTGATAGGTCATATACAATTTTAAGAAGTTGAGTAGTTTTATTCACTTCATCCTTCTGTACTATGTTGGCCTTTGTGGTACACCTGGCAGTGCTTAGGGTTTATCTTGGTCCTATGCTTAGGGGTCATAACTGATAGTGCTCTGGAACCATATGTGATGCTAGAGATCAAAGCTGGGTTGGTTGCAAACAAGGCCACCAAGCACTGTGCCTTCTTTCTATGTCTCTGGCCTCTCACTTAAAAGAGATATTATTACTATGTTTACTTCCAAGTGAAGAAGCCTAAAGTTACACAGCTTACTATATGGTCAGCAACAGGAAAGATATGAACCCAATTTGATCTTGGTCATATGTTAATGAGTAAGAGGAAATCACAATAACTAAAATACAACATTAATAGATGTATTTTAAAACTTCCATTTTGGAAAAGTGTTCATGTTTTTGTATGTAATACAAGAGACATATTTGTTCACCTGTAAGTGTAATAACATGCAGGGATTTCAAACTTTTTAAAGTAGTTTTCCCCAAATAGAAAAGCATGTTGAGTGTTTCATAAAGATCAGAGCTGAACACACCTCAGGACTCTACTCACCTGAACAGGTGACACCATCTCCAGTGAAACCATCGGAGCAAGCACATCTGTAGGATCCAGGGGTATTTACACACTGAGCATTGATGCTACACTGGTGGGTCCCATTGGAACATTCGTCTAGATCTGTGACGCAAAAGGAGAATGCAGTAAGGCTCATAAAGAGAAATAGAACATTAAAACGCCAGAAAAGAGAGATTCCCACTTTCCTTTATTTAGATGTCAATTAGTTCAATGGCAGGTGTTTCAACTCATCTGTAAAACACAGTTCTCATACTTTAAGATCTCAGACTATTAATCAGGCCTATTTATGACATAAATATGGGCAGATGTTGTTAATTGGAGCATTTTCTGATATTTAATCATCTAGAGTATTAATGGATAAAATAAAATCAATGCTAGATTACTTCCTTTTACTGAGAGTAGATTTTTCATCATTTTCTAATTCCTGAACAAAAGAGTCAATCTCTATGTCATAGAATTGTTTTAGCAGAAAAAAATAATGAGTCCTTAACATCGTATTTTATATGATATGCATTTTCTATCCCCTTGATGGCTCAGTCTAGTGGAAGACAGATGTTCAACACAGGAAATTATTGTCATACATTCCATGAAGAAAAGTTTCAAAACACAGTGAGAGAAGAAAGGGATATCTAATCTAGGTGGTAAGCACAAGGAAAGCCCTCTGTGAGGACTTACTTTTTTGTGAATATAAATGATGAGTTAAGAGTTTACTGGACAGAACAAGGGATGGATATTCTTTGCAGAAGGAACAGCTCATCTACAAACCCCGAAGAGAAAGAGTGTAATATGATAGGTGGAAATAAAATGAATTGTTACAGAGCTCCAAGTGAAAGCAAGACTGTTAGAAGATGAAGCTAGAGAGGCATGCTATAGGGTTTTATGAGCCAGGAAAAGGAACCTGGATTCAGATGCTAATTAGACCAAATTAAAGGTTTAAAAGATTAATTTGAAATCACCAAGTTCATGGCAACTTGGAAGGACCTGAAGGGTCACTTAAAGTGAATCAGAGGACGAAGGTCAAATACTGAATGCCCTTACTTATTTTTGACATACAGAGTAAAAAGACAAGGGCTTAATTAGAAGATATAAAATGTGAGCAATACTTGACCCTGGAAGAAATGAGAATGCCAAGGGAAGGAGTGTATTGAGAGGAGGAAGAATGTGGTAAACAGGCTTCTTGAACATTTTGGTGGTATAGAGTTGGGGTAATTGAATTCACCAAAACCATAATAACTAGGGGCTGGGACATAGTACAGTGGGTAAGGCACTTGCCTTGCACACAGCTAACCAAAATTCAATCCCTGTTACCCCCATATGGTCTCTTAAGCTTGTCAGGAGTAATTCCTAAGTGCAAAGCCAGGAGCAAGCTATGCATATTACCGTGTGTAGACTCATATCAACCAAACAAAATCTTTGCAAGAGCCAACACTATTATAAACAGTGACCCAAATGAAAATTTAATCTAAACAATGGCTTTTCTAGGGAGGCATGCTGGGTGGGTAGGGTAGGAGAGAAGCTTGGGACATTGCTCGACAGAGGCTAACACAGGCTGTGGGTTTTGGAGCCACAAAATTGTACACTTGAAACTCTCTTTTTATTAGCATTTTAAGTTATGTTTCCTAAATACAAATATTTTAGAAATTAAATTTTTTTTCATATGGACTTGAGGTAAAGAAGAGCTAACAGGAAGACCAAAGAGGCAAAGAGCAGAAATACAAGGAGGTTCTTTAGTGGAGAAGAATAATCAGAACTAGAGAAGAGGAACAGAAATGAGTGACCAGTGTATGAATTTGCTGTTTTGGAACAGATACTTAAATACAATGCTATTTTTCCAGTTTTTCAAAATGGATGGACAAGAAACTCCCCAAAGAAAGATAATAAAGGAGAAAAATAGTAAAAAAATCATAGGGGGATTACAAATACAGCACATGAGATACTAAAAAATTATGAGAATAGCAATGGAGGAAGCCTGGGATATTATGTAGGGAGGTAGTAGACTTAATGACCTATAAGATAGTTCATCAATAAATTTATTTAAAGCTAAATTATGGTAATTTATACTATAGTCAGCTCAAGCATTTGACAAGCTTAAGGTAACTGAATAGAAAAGAAAATATATTAAAATAAGCCTATCTATGAGCTAACTCTTTAATCTTTTTTGCAGAATTATCTGTTTTTAATGAATAATACTGGGGAGGTCAGCTTAGCCTCTTTTCTTTTTTTAATGGATCTGGGTAATTTTCACTAGTTAGAAAATGTTTTATAATGGAGACATGTGCCAAACTGAGTATACAAAGCAGCAGTATGAATAGCACTAAAAGTAAAATCCAACCTTCTGTTTCAGTTATAAAAAAATGATTAGACCCTAGATCAAAAACTATAGACCTTGTGGAATAATAAATGCCTTCCATTCTCTTTTTTTTTAAACCCAAAAAACATTTCTCTAGAGAAAAACTTACTTTGCATTAAGAAGGTAGTATTGACCATTTACTACAGATTTTAGTAATCTGAAAAATATCCTTTAATCTCTCTCATTAACTTCACATTTTAAAATTTCACTAGTTATACTACGAAAAGGCTGGAAAATGTATTATTCACTTTTCATCAGACATCTGTTTGGATTTCTGGCTGCATATCAAATAACTGAACAACAACACATTAAAATACAGATGCCAGGCATACTGTTATGATTTGACAATTTTTACCAAGGTTAAAGGAAATTTAGGCAGGAAACTATCTTGCAACTAGAGACAGACTTGATTTTCAGAAAACTATATAAAGTGAAGAGTGTGTTCCTATTGAAGCATATGAATCACACAACTATACACAGAAGAGTCTTAAGTTTTTTGTTGTAGCAAAACGTGCAGGTTTGCTAACTCACCAATACACTTGATGCCATTTCCAACCCAACCTTCTCTGCAGCTGCACCTAAAGCTTCCAGGGACATTGAGACACGAGGCATGCATGTCACAGTTGTGGGCGCCAATTTCACATTCATCCACATCTGGGAAACCAAAGTTAATGTAGAAAAGATGAAATACAAATGAGTTCATTCTACTCTCAAGAATATTTCTCTAGGTAAAATTGAAAGTAAATGCAGAAATACCTACAACCAAACAGAAAAATCATTAATATTTTTGTTTTTGTTCTGGGTCCCATTCATTAGAGCTCAGGAGGCTACTGTCAGCTCAAAGTTTAGACCAGTCCTGGCAGTGACTGAGAGACTAGGCAGTGCCAGGGTTTCAGTCTGGGTCACCTCCATGCAAATATTCAACCTATTTGCTATCTCCTTTGTATCATTTTTTAAAATTTTCGTAGACAAGGCAACAATTCATGCCCTTTCCCACCACTCTCCAGTTGGTACGAAAAGCAGGAGCTTTAGGCTAGAAATCAAGTTCACAGTCTCTCCCTATCCCAGGAATTTCTTGCCTGCACTCAGATCAGTTCCATGCAGTTTTCAGATGATGAAATCTCATTTCTACAAGCGACTTCAAATCTCTTTGATTATCATTTGCTATATTGTTCTTTCATGAACAAGCCCGACTTACGAAAATCAGTTTTAGTACATTAGAAAATCATATAATATAATATTTCAGAAGCAACATATTTTAGTTTTTTAATCTTTCTTTTTTGGGTCACACCCGGCAGTGCTCAGGGGTCACTCCTGGCTCCATGCTCAGAAATTGCTCCTGGCAGGCACAGGGACCATATGGGGCACCGGGATTCGAACAGGTGACCTTTTGCATGAAAGGCAAACGCCTTACCTCCATGCTATCTCCCGGGCCCCATATTTTAGTTTTTTAAAATAACATTTCATTCCATGTTTTATTTCCACTTAAGTGAGATTATATAAAAGCATTCATTGGAAAATGACTAGAAAATGACTTTACCTGATTATATTATATACAAATTCTAGGTATAGGCATACATACACACATGCAAATAGAGGGATATATGTATAGACATATATGTAAGTATAAACTATGTAGTTTGGTTTCCTTGAGGCTTTTTGTTATAGGAGAACACACACACACACACACACACACACACACACACACACACACACACACACACACACCTCTCATTTCCTACCCTTAGTTAAAGGGCACCAGAGTGTGAGCCTTCACAGCCTACCTTGAACAAAATACCATACGAAGCCCTTATACTGAGCAATGAGTCTTGAGGCTTTGTTTAAGCAAAAGGAAAAAATTCAGTAGAAAAATAAACTAATGGGGTAAGTAAGTTATGTGAGAGTAAGTAAAGCTAGAGAGTAATAAAGAGGGAGAAATGAGAAAGGTAATGTAGGTAGGTCAAGGAGAGTGCAAAAGCAAATGGTAAGAGAAGAGGGGAGAATGGGCTGGGAAAGATGGCTCAAAGGGTTAGGGTACCATATGGCTCCTCCTTGCCCATGAATTTTGGGGAGGGCTCCTTGGGTCCTTCCCTCAAAGAAGGACATACACATATATACATACACACATTTAAGGGCTAGATTTCTGTGTGAGGGAACAAAAAGCAGGCAGAAACAAAGCCAGAAATCCAGATGAATTCTTGTTGATACCCGAGATACAACAATTGTGCTTTGTTTGGTCAGAGACCTCCTCAGTCCCAGAACACAGCTGTGAGGACCCATTAGACTCACTATTGGGCCATTTCAATTCAGGCAGTCAGTTCTGAAAAGCACTGAAATGAGTAGTACTGGGTCAGTGACTCTTCACAGTGCACTAGCATGGGTTGGGAAGGGGATAATGAGGTGTCAGGGAACCAAAGATGGTGAAGGGTGGCCTCTAAAAAAAGATGCAGCAAAATACAGAAGGGACAGAGCTGAGACATTACCTGTGCAGCCTGTGGTGCCCTTCTTCACTGAATAGCCCAGCTGACAGTGACAGATGAAGGAGCCCTTGGTGTTCTCACAGTCTCCAAACATGCAGATGTTTGAATTTAAGTCACACTCGTTGACATCTAGAAAATTTGTTTCAAGACCATAGTTAAGTTTTGTTCATCCTGGTAGTTTAAAATCTGATTTTTGAAAGACATATAGCACAATACTGAAATATACTAAATTTTTTTTGGGTGTGTGTTTGGGCTGCACCAGGCAGTGGTCAGGGCTTACTTCTGGCATTAAACTCAGGGATCACTCCTGAAGGACTCAGAGAACCATATGGATAGCTGGGATCAGAGCCAGTTAGGTACATGAAGGCACGTGTACTATTATTGCTCACTGGAAAGTTGTAGTGTATTCATTTTACAAGTTGCACATAAATGGTCATGAAGGATTTGTTTTAGAAAAAAAATTTTACTGAGTTAATATTTTATTATTTCCTCCCAATTTTTATTAAACACTATGATTTATCAAGCCATTCACTATACAGTCACTTTAGACATTAAATATTCAATCATCTGTCTCACCACCAGTGTGACCCAATTTGACCAGTGTCCCCAATTTCC
>PVKC010006801.1:0-30313 GCA_004027635.1 Crocidura indochinensis | reverse complement strand
TATCCATAATACAGGAAAATGACACAGACAAAAATGATATTGCTGTTTTCTATTTGAAGAGTGAAATTTGCCATATTTAAACATCTCTAAAATTAGTAAGCATCTCTCAATCAATTGTATCATCATCAAAGTTGTAATTGTAAGCATTTTTTCTCTTCCTTGAGATACAAAAAATAAAAGCTTCTCTTAAATTGAGTGTCTTTTGATAAAATAGTGTATTTGTTTAGCAATATTTTGGTTAAAAACATTATATTCACATAACTTTTAAGCAGGGTATATTTATACACTGGACATATTTTACTATCTATAGATAAATAATTGGTCTATGAATCATAAAACTTCATCAGTATTTTTGTAGGTCCCAGGATTCACAGAACTATCGCAGATAGGTTATATAGTTTTTTAGAATCTTAATTTGACAAATTCAGCTAAAATTCTACGTTTAGGGGCTAGAGCAATAGTATTGTGGTTAAATTGCTATCTTCTTACACAAAGGTTAACAAAAAATTCCGTTGTTGGCACTCCATATGGTCCCTTGACCCTCCAGCAATGATCCCCAAGCACAGAACTAGAAAATCACTCAGAGCAGCACTATATGTGTTCCCCCCAAAAATAATTCAAAAAGATATCTGCACGTATGTGTTCATTGTAGTATTGTTTACAATAGAAAAAAAGCCAAGATTTAGAAAGAACCCATTGGTCAAATACAGATAAGTCAAATAAAGGGAATATGAAATAGCTATATAGTGAGATATTAGAGAGTTATAGGAGGAGATAAACGTGTCTTTTGCTACAATATTAATGATACTGAAAGGTTTTATGTTAAAGGAAGAGAGAAGGGAAAAACATATTGGTTGTTTTCATCCATTCAGACTATTTTGTATACTAGGCAGAACAACATAATTCTTATAATGGGCTTATTAGTAATCTGAAATATTTTCTTTCCATAATAATAAGAGTAGTGTTTATTTATTGAGATTAATGTATATGTTTTGTACTCTATTATAGGCCTGTAAACTTTCTTTTAAGAAATCTATTTTTAAGATAAAAACAATGCAGTTCAATGTAGTTGAAAATTACTCTTCTGAATCTCATTCCCCTTGAAACAATAACTTCAGAAGTGTTATTAAAAAAGATTACTCTTAAATTTGACCAATGGTGTTATTTGGAGTGAGACCAAACAAGATTAATAAGTCTTCAGAACAATAGAGATTAATCTCCTGATCAATATTGTGCGACTCATAACAGTATTTGTTCAGAAAACAACATAGCACAAAGTTTGGAAGGCAGAGCTAGAAAGTTATAGGTGACACAATACTTAGCACAATACAATCCTTTATTGCTATTCTATATCAGCTTGTTATCCAGAGATGACATCTTTGGATTGTAGTTCAATCTCTAAAATATTAACTAGTAGCATAAAACTAGAAACTAGAAATTGGCTTTCACTAGTGTTTCCATTCTAACTTCACTCATATTTTTTGAATATCCTTACAAAATATCAGATTCATTTTTGCATTTCTCAATATTTCACAATTTTCACTAAGGCTATAGCCACAGTCATTACACTCTTTCACATGCTATGACAATTAATTGAAATCTATCCATCTGTACATACTTATTCTTCAAATAATTTTATACTCAGAAACCATGGTTTGTACAATTTTTTAAGAAGACATATTTGGGAGGCCAAAGTGATAGCACTGCAGAAAGGCGTTTGCCTTGCAAGGAGTTAACATGGGATAGACCCTGATTTGAATCCTAGCATTCTATATGGTCCCCCAATCCTGCTATGGGGGACTTCTGAGCACAGAGCCAGGAGTAGCCCCTGACAGTCACCAGGTATGACCCAAAAACCTAAAAAAAAAAAAAAAAAAAAAAAGTCAAATGTGGGCCAGAGTATGGTGGGTAAGATGTTTGCCTTCCAGGCAGACAACCTGAATTCAATTCCTGGCCCCACATATGGTCTCACAAGACATTTTTGAATGATACCTAAGCACAGAGCCAGTGTAAGCCCTGAGTATCACAGGGTATGACTCTAAAACAAAATAAAGTAACGCAAAAGTAATTCAATTATTATACCCCTTACAAATGCTTGAAACCTTCAATAACATATGCCAAACATTTAATTTTAATAAATCTTTAAGTTTTAAATCTGACACAGGGGTAAAAAAGATGAGCAAACAATAGCTATTATCAACTAGAATGTAAGTTGCTTGAAGACATTTTATATTGATGCATTCACATCAAGGAACAAATAAGACAGATGACATTTATTAGACAATTTTACCTTTAATAAGTTGTCAGGAGAGATCAGTTGCCAAGAACAGAATTTGAATTAACTAGTTTAAGCACATAAATTAATTATTATGGAATATTAAATGACTCACAGAAGCACAGTTATGGGAAAAAACAAGCCAATTTAATGCTTTAAGAAATTACTTTTGGGACTAAAGAGATGGTACAATGGATAAGGCATGCTTTGCATACAGTGCACCTAGCTTCTATGCTGTGCATTTTCAGGAGAGATTCCTGAATGTAAAACCTGTATTTTCCCCTGGGCACAGCTGCACACAACCCAAAAAAATGGAAGAGGAAATAAAGTAGGAAAGGAAATGATGGAAAGAAAGGAAGAAATGAGAAAATGTTAGGGAAGGAAAAAAGGAGGAAAGGGAATGGAAAAAGAAGAAAAAGAAAAAAATTCTCCAAAAGTTAGAATTCAAAACCTGAAATTTCTATGACTTTAATAATCTGCTATACAATGAGAATAGTATCATTCTTAATATGTGTGACTCTTAACATTAAGTAGCATGGCATTGAGAAAAACAAAGAGAAAAACCAAAATTTAAATTTGACACAGGGAAAATTTCTATAACTATAATGATCAGGATGTTACTGAAAACGGGAATTTTCTCCTATGGTTGGTATATTTCTAAACTATAACATAGTTTTCATCTGCGGAAGCATCAGTTGTCTCAGGATGATAGCATAGTCATAATATGGTCAAGGCCAAAAAGTTGCCTAATTCAGTGAAATATAGCCACTGATAAATTTGGAACTTGTTTATATCAATGCAGACTTTATCTGCTAAAAATATTTCCATCAAAATTTCCACCTGCACAATGTGGCCAATTGACCCTCTCCTGTCTTTCCTATCCAATTGTCAAATTGTACACCATATCTCTATATAAGTTTTGGAAAGCATCATATAAAATTTGATATTCCAAGTGAGAATCTGGAATTTTTTTCATAGAGTAAGTAGAAGTTTTGTTTGTCTGTCTGTTTTGAGTAAGATGTTTTAAGTCAATAAAATGAAACTGTTATATAATGTGAAGGATAGAGTGAGTAAATAAATATTGGCTACTTGTCAATAAAATGATTATACTTATTTATGATAATAGTGATTATTTCCACAATAAGATGCTAAAAGTAAGTTTTAAATGAACAGCATAGGTTTACAGTAAAAAATAAAAGAGAGCACAGCTGACTCAGGACGAACCTCCGTTTGATCCTCCAGTGTCCCATATGGTCCCCCAAGCCAGGAGCAATTCCTGAGTGCATATCCAGGAGTAACCCCTGAGCATCATTGGGTGGGCCCCCCAAAAAATTAAATTAAATTAGATTCAAGGAATTTATACATTGGAACCTCTCTTGGAGCTAAGCATGGTGATTTATAATCACAAAGTGACATGAGAATATTAAACACATAAGTTCAAGGCACTTTTCTTTTGAGAGTTGGTACACCCAGTAATACAAGGTCTTATGCTTAGGTCTGTGTTCAAGTACCAATTATGTCAGGCTCAGGGATCAGATAGGGTGGTGGTAATCAAACTTGAGTCAGTCACATTAAACACTTTACCCACTGTATTATGTCTCTGGCACCCAAAGCAATATTACTAAACTAAGTAATACAATACTCCTAGTGCTAAGAATGATATGAAATGAGAAGTCATCTGCAACCATGTACATGTGGCTGTACACAGAGTACATTGGAACAAAATATGAAAAAAAAAAACTTGGTTTGTCATGTCACACTCAGCACTGCCTTATCATGACATTCAATGTGAGAATTTTAAGTGGCAGTTATTTTGTATTCTTCATATAAGCGTTCCAATTGAAACTACTTTAAAAGGGCTGTACTTATATTGGAACTAACAGATGAGTGGTCAAAATCAGAATCTTCAAGATATTTCAAAATGTTCTTGTGATCTGAGATCCTTTTTAATTTCACTAATGTTAACAGATTTTCCCCTAAATGTTCTCAGTTTCTACCATAAGATCCAAGGCTCCTGAAATTCCTTGTAACACAATGTATTTTGAGAGTAGTTTGCTTATGAGTCCCTAACCTTCCCATTACTGTACTCCACCTCTATTGTATCTTGTATTCATAAAAACAGAACTTGAAACAATTTTCACTCCTTCATTGCCCATGTTAAGAAATGCTTCTCTACTGTTGGTAATTCTATTTGTTAGTAAGGAGCTCAGCAAAGCCACTGAAAGAGGTCACAGGACAATAAACACATTATCTTACAGGGCAAGAGAATCTGTCTCATTTCTAGAGCAAACCTAAAGGGACTTCACAAATTAAGCTCTCAAACATAGTCTTTACAAGTAATAAAGATAGTAATCTGGTTTCTATCATCTGCCTTTTCCTTATTTCTCAAAATTGGTTCTGAAACAAATTGGAAGGAGAAGAGATAATTATTTGCAAATTCAAAGACACGGGTAACCACTTTTCTTCTCTCCACTTATCCTTTCTACCTCATAATTTATGTCTTTGAATTATTTTTAATCACATTCTATAATCAAGTCAATTCAACCCCTTCCACTTTTATCTTTTTAGTGCCCTTGACTCCACTTTATGAAATATAGAGCTGCAGTGGCGAGCAGCCTTAGAAAGTAATATTATCCACTAGCAGGTTGTACCAAGGAACCACAAGACAGGCTCCAAGTCCAATCATCTCTTAGTCAAGCACATATGTTCCAGGTTTAACTATTATAGCCATTTTATTTTTTAGTCCAGAAAATAAATGCATAGAAAAGAAAGTTAATAGAAAAGTAGACGACACAAATTACAAAGAAAAAAATGCACAAATATCTGTGTCCTCTCCTAGTGAAATCACAGTACATGATTTAATCATAATTAACAAATTATAGCACATGTAAATTGTTTTATATTGTATTAAGACTCTCCAAAAAAAAAGACTATCCTAAGTGATGATAAGAAGATCAGGGCCACATTTCTGTGATTTTCAGAAAGTGGGAAAGCAGTTCAATATGAGGTTCGATGCCAATTGATGTGGTGTTTCTTGGGTATACTGATACTGTTCAGACACTGAGTGCCAAATATGACCAGAATCACAAACATCAGTGCATGAGACCATCAAGGGTTCATGCAATACTTGACAGACTATTGTGGTAGGGTGGAACCCTCATGGGTTACATGCAAGGTCTTGTCTAAAACTAAAACTTTGTACTATCACTCTAAAATGTTTTCTATCTGAGAAGCTCAATAGAGACCCAGAGCCAAGGGTCTTTATGGGACCCCAACCACTTTGCTTATCCTCATCCTGTGCAAATAGTAACAAAATCTCAAAGTAAAACAGGAATTCAATATAACCCACATTGTATATAATGATGGATGTAGAGAGAGATGACAATTCTAAAAATCAACATTTAGAATTGTCTCCAACTCTGTATTCCTAGACATGAGAATGGGGGTCAGCATCCCAGTAGCTAAGGCATTAGCAAATTAGGCTTTTGTAGTCCAAAGAAAAGCCTTAAGATAAGCTCCTTTGGGCCAGATAGGGAGCTTGAAGTTCTTTTTTTAATTTTTTATTTTTAATTATGAAAACAAAGATGCAAAAAAAGAGGACAGGGTAAGTTCTAAGCATATACATCCATTCTTCAAATGAGACATCATTCCTAGTTTTAATCCCTACCACCAAGAGCCCATTTCTCCCTATCAATGTCCCAAGAAACACTCCTTCCTCCAGTTCTATAGACAAATTTTTAATTCTGAATATTTTAATTATTTGCTGTTCCTCAACCATGCTTAATTTTGGGGGGGGGACGCACATCTGGTGATACTCAGGGGTTGTTGCTCCTGGCTATGCACTCAGAATTCGCTTCTAGCTTGTGGGACCATTTGAGACAAGGAGAATTAAACCTCGGTCTGTCCTAAGTTAGTGCCTGCTTGAGCGACTGCTCCAGGGGGGTGGTTGTTTTTTTTTTGTTGTTGTTGTTGTTGTTGTTTTTGTTTTTTCTCATGCTTATATTTTATCTCATATTTGTTATTACCCCCCTCATTCTCTCTTGTGAAGGTGGTGATACACACAAATAGGTGAATAGAGCTAAATTCCTGAAATTCCATAACATAGTAAACCAATAATCAATTAATAATGTCAATTTTTTTGTTTTTTGTTTTTTGTTTTTGGACCATACCGGTGATGCTCAGGGGTTACTCAGAAATAGTTCCTGGCTTGGGGACAAAAGGGGACACTGGGGGATAGAACCGTGTTCCACACTAAGCTAGCGCTCAAAGGGCTTTAATGCTGGCGCCATCGTTTCGGCACTGATAATAACAACTTTTTACAAACACTATACTGGTTTTAAAAATATGTACATTTACTAAATAATATTATGAATAATATTATAAATAATTCTGTGCTAATACTCTATGATATTCACATTAAATTCTACAAACCTAATACTAGTGAGAGAAACTAGATATAATATAAAATGCAAGGTATAAACTCAATTGGTCTATATATACATAGCAAGTGTATTTTATTTTAAGAAAGGTCTATTTGACTTTTTGTTATAAAATATTATACTACAGGTACCTCATAACTATCTTAATAAGTAAATGATTGTGATAAAAATAAAATGAATCTAAAACAATCATACATATAAATTACTTGTTATAAATGAAATATTTATTTTGTTTTGGGTCACACCTGGCAGCGTTCAGGGTCATTCCTTGCTCGATGCTCAGAAATAGCTCCTGGCGGGCTCAGGGGACCATGTGGGATGCCGGGATTCGAAAACCCTATCTCCATGCTATCTCTCCAGCCCCTGAAATATTTATTTTATCATGATTATAAAAATCCATTAGTAATAAATTGAGTAAATAAGAATTTCTTTTCAGGAAGTAGACAAGCATTTAATTTAGTAGACAGAAATAATAAATGCCTTGCAATGACTAGAAAACTCAATGACAATTGCTGAGTTGTTTTCTTGACTTTTATAAAAGTATCTTTTAAGCTTCTAAGTTCAGTTTTAATGCTATGGATCCCCAATGTTGTTGTTGCCTGTTTCTGAATTTCTGTATTATTTCTCCATATTAAGACAAATCTTGATACTGTGTTCAGCTCATTAGATTTTTGTACTATAACTCTTCACTTTATTTCTAGTTGGAAACTCATTTGATAGATGTTCTATAATTCTTATGTTATTTTTAATGTAATTTTTTATATTTATGCCTTCAAAAGCATGTCTTTTCCTATGTATTTTGTCACTTGAGTTCATGTATTTTAGAGTATTGCTATCATAGTCTAATTTTGCTGAGGCTCTTCAAGCCTTGGATCTGGGACCTACATTCTTTAACTCTGACAAAATTGTATATATAATTTTTTTCTATTATTTCTCCATCAAATTTTTCTTCCCTCCTTCAGGGTCTCTAATGATTCTTATGTTATTACTCTTGAACTTATACTTCTGAGGCATGCGTTTTAATTATTTTCAGACTCTTTTTAAGCCTTTATTATGGTTTTATATTTCCTTCATATTTCTTTGAACTCTGTTCTTTTCCTCAGTTCCAATTAATTTGATACTCCAAACTTCTTCTGAGTCTCTAATATTGCCTACCATAAAGTCACTCTGACTTAAACTTCTCATTTTAACACTCATAGTTGTGTATGTTTTTCTGACTATCTGTGACATATTTTCTTTGTGCTCATTAAACATTGTCAACATTTGTCACTAAAGTCATTAAGAAATTTTTATTAGGTTGGTGCTGATTGAGTTTTCTGTGTTAGTGTTTTTACACACTGAATTGGTGGGCTTTAGTGGGTCTTCCCTTAGGGGTTCTCTGTTCCTATTGTGTTGTGGAAAATTCTGTAGTTTAAGATTTTAACTCATATTTGGGATACATCTGAGAAATTAGGACTCTGAAGAATTAACCTGGCCATTGTTCTTTTCCCACCTGTCTTCACCCAGTGACAGTTTTCTAATGGGAAGTCATTTTAAGGATTTGTGTAACTGGGTTCATAAAATGGTAGATGTGATGCATGGAGGCCTCATCTCTTAGCTGGAAGAGTCTGGTGTCTTTTTATCTTAGTTCTGAAAGTCTTGTATTTTGACTTTGACTTCTTCATCTAAATAGGATTGAAAAAAATCTAAAAATATGAGTTTATCTTATACAATTGCCTATTGCTCAAATTAATTTCCTGATAGTAATACCTATTGCTCAAATTAATTTTCTGAGGGGCCCAGGAGATAGCATGGAAGCAAGGCGTTTGCCTTTCATGCAAAAGGTCATCGGTTCGAATCCCAGTGCCCCATATGGTCCCCCGTGCCTTCCAGGAGCAATTTCTGAACATAGAGCCAGGAGTAACCCCTGAGCACTGCTGGGTGTGACTCCCCCCCAAAAAAAAACCAAAAATATTTAAAAAAAATTAATTTTCTGATAGTAACATAATGGCTCTTTTGGAATAATGTAAACAGTTTACAGAATTTACAATTGGAAGAGAAAAAATTAAATTAAATTAAATAATTTTGAATCAAACACCAATAATATATCCCTTATATTATCCATAGTATAAATAAATTGTATTTCAAATAACACAGAAAATAAAATAAGAAAAATGAAGCCCTGAACTAATTATGTAATATGATAGGTATAAAAAGGTGTCACTAATACTACTGATAATTTTTAATAACTTCATTAGTAAAGGAGTTTAGATAAAAACAGAATTCTTTTTAATTTAAATACCAAAATTTAGAGGACTATTTTAAGGATTCGTGTTATTCCGAAGCTACATGCTACAATCTGGCTACCTTCAAAATCAATTCTGATTACACATACATCTTTGAAAGGAGTTATATAATCATCTCTTGCAAAAGTATCTAACCATATGCTAGGTTAAAAATTACAATTTTATTGGAATTTAATATTATCTCAGAAAATATCCATAGAATCAACACAGGTGAAGAATATGATGTCCCAAAGATTTCATATTCTAGATGAAAACATTTAAATAGTCAGGGTAACATGCTTATATACTAATAAAATGAATTGGAAATTATGAGGCTAAACATGAATAATTGTTCCAAATGGTCACTTGATGAGTAGTCTAACAAAAACAGTCAGAAAAATAAAGCAAGCAGGATAGCTCTTCAAAGTGTCAATTATTGTCATGGTAGCGATGATGTTTTCACAAAATCCATCATTACTCCAGTTAATGACTGGTGAGTTAGAGTACAGATGATTTTGCCATGGTCCAGAAAATTCAAGACATTAACTGAGGAACTGACCATTAATCCCAGGTAATGTAAGTCCAGTTTTCACAGGGTCATTGACCAACCAATCTCCTATTTGAAGGGAGTGCACCTCAGATCGTTAGATCTACAATGGTTAAAATAGATCAGTACAGTTTTGCAAAGAAATCTGACTTGAAGACAACTGAGTTAATTCTCCTTTACTTATTTGTTTTTACTTTGAGACCACACACAAAAATGTTCGGGTGTTAGACCTGGCACTCAGGTCATTGAATACTCCTGTCAGTGCTTTATAGGATATCTAACCTATAAATATCTGGATATCTAACCTTCGTTGGTCTTATGCAAGACAAATGCCCTGCAAATCATATTCACCATTAGATTTTCTATCAAAGTGATCAGAGATATTAAAAGAAATATTGTTTTGGTGATAATAACAATAATCATCTTACAATATATATTTAAAACTGATTTTTATCCATCTAAATATTGTGCTGACACCTACAGATATTGAGTTAATACGATGATCAGAGATAAAAAAAAAGTGAGAATTTCTAGCCTAATAAAAATTTTCACGGATGAGTAAAGCAACCATTTTCAGGGGTTTTTCTTCTGTCATTCAAATAAACAGTATATTTAGGGAGATAACCCAGTGAGCTGGAGTATATGCAGGAGCTATAGCTTCAATTGTAGACACGCAATGATTCTCAAGATCATCAAGTGTGACTTCCAATTCATAAGCCAGTAGAAGCTCACAGCACTGCTAAACATGATCCAAAGTGAACAAATAGATCATTTAAAAGGAATAGTGTATAGCTATTTAAAATGATATACAATTTAAATAATTGGCTAACTAATAACCTGCAATTTTAAATTTCCAAGTTAACTTACTTGGTAAGATGTTTTTCACATATTACTAGGTGAAAACTCAAGCATAAGAAAACATACGATGCATTATAAAGAGACACATATAAATACAAAGTATGCATGCTATGGTGAGAAGTGATGGGGTTAATTAAAAGAGAGAAGTAAATACCATCTGGAAGAACTTGTCATTTAATGAACACATATTTTAGTTTTCAAAAATGTTTATTTCTGTGGTTAGTTAGATAGTGGTGTGATTAATGTTTGCTTACATTTTTAATATTTTATAAAAACATGCTTTATTTTTAAATAAATGACACGACAATATTTATTATCAAAAGTATATACTCTAGATGAAATCCTCCCAGTTTTGTTTATTTTGTTGTTGTTTGTTTCTTTTTCTTTGATTTCTTTTTTTCCCCCAACAGAACCACATAACTTGAACCATCTTGTTCTGCATCATGGATTGAGGGGGAAAAATGGAGGGTACAAGACAAAAATGTCTCATGAACATTGAAGGGAAACAAAAAATGATCAGACTCAAACACCAAACCCCAAATCAATGACAACAGAATCGATACCGAATCTACAACAAGCTATACACAGAGGGGAGCAGTTACACTAGCAGTTCTGGTGGGGAGGGGGCCACAAATGAGGTTGATATGGAATGTATGCTGGGAAAAGGGGTGGAGGGAGGACAGTGCTGGTAGTGGCAATGGCCCTCATTCACTGTTACTATGTACCTTAAATATTACTGTGAAAGATTTGTAATTCACTTTGGTCACAATAAAAATATAAATAAAAACGTATATGACATATGCCTAATATTTTTTGAGCAGTAATTAAGAAATACCATAGTTTTAATGGCCCAAACCAAACTTATCCAATGATATCTTTTACCTCTGATGATTGAAGAAACTTATCACCTTGCACTGAATCTGTTACTGAATCTGAGATCAGAAGTATTTTGTTTTTGGGAAAGTTAGGATAATAATCACATCAACCTTCTATATAGAAAATATAATAGTAAATAGTATTGCTATATAGAAAATATGTGCTGATTAGTTTCCTGGATGTTTTATATTTTCCACTTTATTTTGGATATATCCACATGAAAATTCTTGGATCCCTAAGAACAACTCCCATTGATGGATGGCCTATTGCAATGGGCCTGGTAGTGCTGTGCTTGACCCAATAGTACTAGAAATTACTGGAGGAGAGGATGGACATGAGCCACCAATGAATAAGCAGAGTTTATACAAATCATGAATTCTACATCTTTGAAAGTTATCCTGTGACCTCAGTATTAAAGTTTTATTTGTTAATTAAAAAAAAACTATCTGGAATATAATACTTAAAAATAGCCCATGTGGCATTAATGATAAAAAGAACCCATTTTATGAGATATTAAGAAATCATCATTGAACCCAATGCAGTCAGCAGTTGCTTATGGTTCACAGTATTAAATAGTTTTATCTAAAGATACCCAGAAAAAAAGCCACAGACAAAAGGATTTTCTAATTCCAAAACTCATTTTCTTTCTGTTCTAGAAAGAAAAGACATGGGATGCCTTAGGGATGTTCTTATAAGCTCTGTCACCTTAATGGACAACAAACAACCAGTCCCATATTATTTGCAATAAAAGAGAAAGTGCAATTTGACTACTACTTTAGAAAAAGTTGGGGAAAATGTAAATGCTCTAAAATGGTACAGGGAGCTTTTGAACAATGTCATTTCATTCAACGTTGATTCCTAAAAGATGAGAAAAAAATTTTTTGTCTAGATGTGAATACAACAATGTTATTTGAGGATCTATTTTAGTTATTAAGCTTAAATTTACATTTCAAAAAAATTACTAGAGGTATTACAGGACCCACTCTGTGATCATGTAATGAGATACTATAGGATGTATTATATGAGGTAGGCATTGCATATATGTTAAGAATGTACAAAATAAATACATATGTTTCCTTTTATTACTAACAGTTTAATGGCTTTTTAAATGTTATACAAGATGTAAGGTCATGTTAAACATTTTCTCTTTTATTTCATTAAGTATGGTAAACATTCTGAGTTATATCCACTTATTAGTCCTACTTTAGAGAGAAACTTAATAATATACACAATTTCCTAGCATTGGAATCCAGCCAGAATTTGAAACCAAGTAACAATTAATGAATGGAATATAATATAACCTAGAAATCATTATCACAGCTATACTATAAAACTCAAAATTAAAGATTGTAATAAAATCCAAATATTTATAGTCACCATTGTAAACTTTTAAGTATGAGGTCCATCTTAATTTATTTTAAACATTTGTACTGTTACTATAATAAAAACATACTTTGAGACTTTTTATATTTTTATACCTCAGAAACATGGATACTTCATTTTATAGCCTGTGAGCTATATAAATGCATAAAGATGCTTAATTTAAAAGCATACATTTAAATTTTTAAAATGCATTTTATGACTGAAACCCATTATGAACATTTTTGTAACCTTGGTACTTAAAGAAATATTTTCATCAAAAATAAATAAAAGCATACATTTTACCTAAGGCCAATAAAACAATTCTTTGCTATTCTATTGTATGGGGTTTCTAAGAGTGATGTCAGATAAGGAAACTCAGAGGAAACACATGAGAAAGTAAGTTTTCCATCCTGTTACCAGTTACCTATTATCTATAAATTATTCAACAGAGCCTAGTCAGTGTTCTACACAAGAACTACATATTCACTGTTACCCATTGACAAAACTGAAAATCACACTGCTGACTAAAGTAAATATTCAACAAGTATTTAATGAGAAATCATCTATATTTTATCAGGATGAATTGCTTCAAGAGACCATGATGTGGCCTTTCTGAATCCTGAGAGAATGATTTTATACATTCTCTTGAGTCATTCATTGCATTCTTTGGTTCATTGGGGACAACCACAAAGATAAAAGAGATCAAGGAAGTGCCTCCAGTCCATTCATTCTGCCAGTTTTGAATTACACCCTTAAGGTCATAAGCCAGTGTACATCCAGTGATACTTTTTTGCATACTCAACCATCCCAGTGTCCTGCTTTTCAGTATAACTGCAATAATATTGAACATATTGCCAGTTAGATCTATAATTAGTAAAGCAGTGGATCACAACACTTGATCAGAATGATGCTTATTGAGATGTGTTGTGGCACATGTTTACATGTTGACATACATTTTTATTTTTAGCATAGAAATAAGTTTAAAGATGTTCTCTTAATTATAGAATAGAGAAAGGCAAGGATCAGTGAAACCAAGCTCTCTGTGAAATTTTTCATATGCATCAAGTAAACTAATATATGGAAAGACTTTAATCAGTTTCTAAAACCGAGCATGTGTCTCAATTATATTGATAGAGACACCATTATTGTGAAGCACACACACATCTGTAGAGGCAATATTCTAATAATAGTGATTATTGCTTACTTATCTGAGTGCTTTTTTTTTGAGTATGTAATCAGCTCTGAAGTAAAACTACTCAATCTCAATCAAAATCTGAACATATCTGCGTGGTTTTTTTTTCCACTTTTCCTCTTACCTTCCTTTGAAAAGGGAAGATGAAGGTATTTGTTCAAAACTCAAACAGGTATTCAGAAGCAGATCTAATGCTCAATTTTTCTTTCAGCCATCTACCTGAAAGAAAGCCCAAAAGGTACTCTTTTATTTATTCTGTTTGGAGAAAAAGCTAACTTGCAGCAATAACTTACAAGACATTCTAAGGCTTTTGCTTCTTGCGGGGAGTACAGAATCTATGAATAATTGCCTTGAATTCTGGGAACTTAGGGACTTTTTTGCAGTTATCTTGTTCTTCATCCACTCTAAATAAATGAAGGGGAAAAAGGTATACTACTAACAAGAGCACTGTATTGGTTTTACTATTTCTCTTTTTCTCTATGTCTGCTCCTTAAATCACCAGTTCCTTTGAAGATGCTAGCTGGGAAGTACAGGGTCCAAAGATGAATTCCTAAAGCAACCTTCTCATTTTTTGTCTAGATGACTTTGAATACAGTCATTTGCTTTCACTCGGGGTCTGTTATGGTCATTTCCTGCACAGTATCCAGTAAGATCCCTTTTAAGACAACATTTGATCATGATGCTCCTGTGCTTCAAAAATTTAGTGCTTTTTTAGTGCATTAAAAGGGGAAGAAAGCTTGATTTAAAAACTCAGTGTGCCTGATAGTTCTTTTTTGATTCAAGTACAAAAGTACTTCCTTGTATTCACTTTGGTCCCCCTTATTTTATTCTGGTTCCTGCTCCAATATAAGTAAATCATACAAAGAAAAAAAGTTAACTATAAGGTTAAAGAATTATGTTGAAGTAACTTACTATCTCTTTATATTATTTACTCTGTTGGTCATTCCTTAGTTTTAATTAAGTGCCTTTTCTCTTTAAAATCTGTTTTCCATATTAGCACATAAAACCTCAACAAGATAGTTGTGTTTCACTTTCTTTTAAATATCTAGACCTCTTATTCAGACTTACTAATGGTAAATATTTACTTTTCGAATGAATGATTTTAAAGAAGTAGGACATCATGACAAACGTTATTACAAGTGGTGACTTTTTAGTTCAAATTATTCAGCATGTAAATGCTGAGTTACATAGCCTTTAGCAAAAACTTAACCCTGTATTTATATACTCTCAGTAGAACAGATTTTATTTTCTTTCCAATTTGGAGACAAAAGAATAGGGTCATTATGTCTTTTTCCTATACTTTCATAATTAAACAATAGTGGAATGCATGGGAGTGACACATGATAGAAAATAAGCTTTTTTATTTTCAGAACCCTTCTCCATAACGGATGACATGATTTCTCTGAAAGATAGAAAGGAAAAAAATAAAATGACTCCTCAATCTTAGTGAACTTTGGAATTATTCTGAATGAAATACCTTCTTTTAAGTTACTTTAAGATTTTATTTTAATCACTAAAGTAGAAATTGTACAAGTCTTGGGTTAGATTTGGGGCATGGCTTAAAATTACACTGTTCTACCTCTGATGTATTAAACATTTAAGTTAAAGGAATTAAGTGGTTATATTGGAGAATAAGATGTTTCTGAGACTAAGATATATGTTACCAAAGGAGTCTTATTAGTATTCAGGAAAGTATTTAAATTTATACTTGTTGACTTCAATATTTTACTTTTTGATCATTTTATACCCCAGTATGAGGAGAAAATAATGTTAATTTGTTACTAAAGACCAAAACATGTATGCTATTTAGTTCTTTTTGTTCTATGCTCTCCCTTATTATATATATATAAACCCAGTCATATCAGTTTAACAAAAGCATCTTTTATTGGTTATTGGAGAAAATTATAGCACACACTTCAAAAAACTGATATTTGATTCACTATACAAAAACATACAGCTCTACCTGCCCATGTGATATAACTAGGGGAAACGTAAAATAAATAAAAATGAAAGGCATAGAATTTTCTTCCAAAATTTAGAAGATTAATATTCTTTCCTATCCATGTCCTTTAAACGATATTATGTCAGGTTACTTAGGTCAATGCAATTTAGTAACTGTTGTTTTGATATTAATTTTTCTTTCAATAAAATACATAAACAACAAAAAAACAGGACATATACTAATACAAAGATCACTTCAGACTCATCAATCCTTTAAGATAAGGCATGAGATGAGATATCATTCAGAATAAAATCAGCAAATCAGCAGTAATGAAACAAAAAATGAACATTCTGGTAGTTATCGAAAAAGTATATGTATATATATATATATATATGTATATTTCAAAAATATTTGTTTCACATGCAGTGGGTGACCCAGTACTCCAATGTTCTTACAGTGAATATGTTTAAGAGGAAAAAAGACTAAAATAAAGTGTGAATAAAAGAAATGGTTGGCAGAAAAACAATTCTCAGAGATATGAAAGGCCTTAGAAAGAAGTAACTTATTTTGCACTTGACCATAACGTACACATAATTTTTATATGTTCTCCTCCCCTACACTCAGCCTTCAGCTCCAGGTGGCATTCACTCCATAAGACTCACTTTTTTTGGGGGGGTGTATCTTATGGTACAAAAATACAGAATATCAGGTATATTTACTCTCTGAATTATATATTACGGATATAAAAAATGTATAGTTTATTTCTATGAGAGTAATGGAACAGGCTGCGTCATCTAGGAGGGGAAAAAAACTTTGCAAGCTATAGTAAGAGATTTTTAATTCAGCCCAAATATCAATGAGAAGTTGGTGAAAGATTTTATATAAGAGAAAGTTGATTAGAGGGTGTCAAGTTGTGCAATATCATCTTCATTAGAGCTGAATAATTTTATGAAATATGACTATAATTTTAGGATATTTTATTCTAGTACTTTAGGTGGTCCTCAAGATCTGAACAGTAGAAGAGGTTAGGACTTTCAAATTAAGTAAAGGGTTAGGACTTTCAAATCAAGAAGAGGGTCAAATTTCTTCATCTTGAAAAATAATGCTTTATTTCCCCAACCTACAATAATCTATACTACTTTTGTGTTAACAGGTCACTGGAGAACATTTCTCTGAGAGCTCCTAAAGACAATAAAATTGGAGAAGATCAGGGGCTCAGCTCTATGTGCTAGAAGTGGGTGTGGATGCACTTTAACCTATTAAAATATTTAAAAATTCTAAAAGTAACTGGGTCATGAATAATACAATGGATAGATTTGGTTTGGGAATTTTAAGATACCTTAATTTGAGTTTTAATATATGACATGAAAAATATTATTTTCTTTCATAGTTTGTCTTTAAGTTACCTAATTCTATCAACAAAATGAACAAACTAAGATTTTTAAAATGACTAACCAAAGATGTTGCCATGGTAATATTATATAGCACTTTATGATCTCTCATTCAATCTAACCTATCATAGTTTCCCCATGATTAAGTTACCATGTCACTCACTTCTTCAAATATTATACCCAATGAAATCTATTCCAAATGTCTATGATTTTCTAAGCATTTCAGAAAAAACAGAAGGCTCTTAAAATGAAGCATAAACAGAGTGGAGTGAATTGAAAGGATGTGAATGCTTCTTTGCTTTTCTAATTTCCCTCAACTCCTCAATACATACTCTAAGAACAGAAATATATTCTCATGACAATGATGGGTTTCATTTCATGAATTCAATATTAGAAAGATTTTTATAACATCACTATGATTACTTTGTATATTATTCCCCTTTTATTAAAATCTTCTGTTAGTCAGGTACCACATATTTCTTACATTCCCTAAATAATAAAGTTTTATTTTCTAAGGGCTTATTTTATGGGTAAAAGATACAAAATGAGAGCCAAATCAGGTAAATTGCTTTCTGTAAAATTATTAACTTGTACAAAAGACATTTAAGTGTATTTTTAAAATTGTAGGGCTAAACATTCTGGCATTAAAGATTTTAGTAATAAACATTTACATCAAATAACCTTTTGTGAGTCGAATAAAACTGATAGTGAATCTCTTCTTGTACCCTAGTGACTTAATAGAAATAATTCAATAAAATACCTGATATTGGAGTAAAGTCCTTAGGACAAAACGTATAAGTGGAATAAAAATATTTCTTTTCATTTTAGAGAAAAATTTTTTTCTCTACATTCTCTTCCTTGTAAAAGTGCATTTAAGTATTGCTACTATAGCTTACGGGTCTAGACACATGTTTTATATTTTCAATATCTGAGTTTGTTTCTATTCCTCAGAAGACATTTTGACACCACCTGGTGTCTTTGGTGGCCTTAAGCACTAAAAGGATGCTCCAGGCACTTCTGGGTCTAAAAAACTCTAAGTCCCAAGCATAAACTGTCTAACAAAGTGGCCCAGTATCACCAGAAGCATTGCCTGGGAACCTTTCTTATAAAAAATATATCATATTATTATTGAACCTAAAGAGGTTTGAATGTAACATATTTATATATTATTTACTGGATATTTATCCTACAAAAACAAAACAAATAGATTTATTTCTATGGGTCACATCTTTAATCTATCTTGTATGAACCAAGATTCAGAAAATATATAATAAATCTATATTTATTATAAATATATAAAATATTATATATTATATAATAATTATATATCATATATATTTTTTCTTTTTGGGCCACACCCGGTGATGCTCAGGGGTTGCTTCTGGCTATGAGCTCAGAAATTGCTCCTGGCTTAGGGGACCATATGGGACATCAGGGGATCGAACCAAGGTCCATACAAATAAGCCTGTGTAAGGCAAACGTCCTACTGCTTGAGCCACTGCTCCAGCCCCAAGAAGAACATTTTTAAGAGAAAAAGTAAATTTACTGAGGATAGTTTTGCCAAAACTTATTAGAAAGCAACTAAATGTTGATTTCGTATACAAACTCTTTTAGAACTTTACTATTGCTAATGAACAACTGGAGCTTTGCCTATAATAACACTTGGATACACATTGAAAATTCCTAAGACAAACCATGACCCTCAAGCTGAGTAGTCAAGAATTTGGAGAAGCAGTTGCTGTAATAGTAAATGATCTCTGAAATAAGCTACTATATTTGGGTTATTCATCTCATTTCACTCTTCCTCTAACATTTTTAGATTGCATGCAACGCTTCTATCTAAAGGGCAGAGGAAATACACTCACTGGATTTAAACAACCCGGTGCTTGTTTCCAGAATGTCAAATATAGCATATGCAATCATTGTTCAACCACATAAGTTAAGGTATAAGAATAAAAATCGTTAATGTATCTAAATTTCTAAACTTGGTGCACAGTTAATACCCACAGAAACCCAAATTATGTTCAAATAAAGGTTTTGATTACTTGCCAAGTAGAAGTCTGCAGTTATTTTAATTTCTTCATGTTAATGGAAAAAAGTCTTTTTATCAAGGAAAATAAAGAAAATGTACTATTCTCTAATAACACTTAATAAATATTAAAATAAAACATTTTATATCTGTATATATCAAATCTGTATACCTAAATGCTTCATTATTTCCTTAAAACACTGGGGCCTGAGAGATATCACAGCAGTAGTGAGTTTACTTTGCAAGCAGATAAACCAGGGCCAATGGTGATTCGAATTCAAAACACAGAGCCAGGAGTAGCCCAAGCGCTGCCAGGTGTGACCAAAATCCAAAAAATAAAACCCTGACCCAACTTATTTCATCTCTTATTATGCTATTTATTGCAAAGTGATTGATCGATAAATTATTTTTTCTTATATGATTAGTAAAGATACCTTATACTAACAAAATGTAGAGTCAGAAGATACTAAAAATGCAATTACTATTGATACCATCTTTATAGAAGCAAAAACTGGTTTAGAGAAATCCCTCCACAATCTGTCAAGGTCAAATGTTTATTTAACACAGATCAGAAAATAGAATCAGGGTTTCCTACCTCTCAATCAGTATCCTTCTTAATGCCATCAAATCTTATCAGCATTATAAAATAATTATACTGAAGAGTCAAACTTGTCATCTTGCAGTGTATGAATAATATGGCTTCAATAAACATCTGTGGCTATACAATGTGACAGTTGCTATGGATATAAGGAAGGCTTGCAGTGTGTAAAAATAATAATTGCATAAATAACAGATTTCCTTTGCCCCAGGGATAAAACAGTGCTTCTTAAATCAGAAAAAAATAGACCACATTGAAGCGGATTAATGGGAGACCCAGGGGATGGCTCAGTAATATTAAACACTTCTCATGAAAGTATGTGGCATGATGTCATGAGATTGTGTCTTCCTTCCACCTGAATAGTCAAAACACAGTCACAACATACAGTGGATTCTGCTGTTTGCCACTCCCTGTGCTGTAATGATCTCTGGCTCAAAACATTCAGATTCATGCAAGCACCACAACTCGAAAGAGTGAGAGAGAAAGAGAAACACCCACCTCTATCACCTAAGAAAGCAACAGAAATATATGAGAGGACATACCCATGATGCAATGTCTCTAATGAACACATATGCAAACACTACGGTGAACCCTGCAAAAACTACAATCAGAAGATACAGGAGCGGCTTTCCTACACTAGTCAGCCAAGAAAACTCCATTGAATGCAATCTTCAGGGCCCAAAACAGGCAAGGGCCCCACCCAGTAAGGTGGATGCTGATCCCTGCCGTGTGATTGGGCATAGGAGAGCCACTACGAAAGACTGCTGTCTTGTTCCCTGTCTGCTTTTCTGCTCAAGAGAGCCAAGAAAACACCATCGAACACAATCTCCAGGGCCCAAACCCGGTAAGGGTCTCACTCAATAAGGTGGAGCCAGAGGAGTGGGGTTGCACAGCACATAGTAAAAACCTCTATATAAGTGCTGCAATGGGGGAAACAATGCAGGGCAACACCACGCATAGAGAATGATGATGACATGAAAAGTACCAACTACCTAGTTAGCCTCTCAGATAAGGAGTTTAGAGTATTAATATGGAAGATGCTTAAAGAATTCCAAAGCAAGCATAGATCGATCTGAACAGACCATATGGTAGAACTTATAACTGAAATAAAAGGTCTGAAAAACTCAGTAGATGAAATGAAACACTTGAAAAGCTTTTCCAAAGGAAAAGAGCAGCTGAGGACTGGCACAGTGAACTCTGGAGAGGGTGAGATGCAGAACAACTCCATACAGCAAAATATACTGTAAAAGAATGTAAAACAATGAATAAGCTACTCAAAAAATGTTAACAGATTAAAATAGAAGTCTTTGATAAACTCAACAGAAACAAGATAGGAGTTCAAGAGACCCAAGAAGAGAACATTAAGAAGTTTTGGAGGAAGAGGAAAAGGAGTAAGAAGAAAAGGAAGAATGGAAAGAAGAATAAAGAAAGAAGTAGAAGAGGAAGAAGAGAAAGAAGAATAAAAGGAGGAAGTAGAAAAGGAAGATGAAGAGGAGGAAAAGAAGGAGAAAGAGGGAGAAGGAAGTTAAAAGAAGAAAAAAGAAAGAAGTAGAAGAGGAAGAAATTGAAGAACAGAAGGATAAAGAATAAATAGAAGAGGATGAGGAAAAAGAAGAGTAAGAATAAGAGAAAGAAGAGGGGGAAAGGAAGAAAAAGAAGAGAAGAAAAAAGAAATGGACTGAAGATTTATTTTTAATTTCTTTTCTTATAATATTGTCTTTGTTTAAGTAACTTGATTATAAACACGTTTGTAGTTGGTTTTCAGTTAAAAACAATCAAACAAACAAAAAATATATTTAAATGTAGTGTCAAAACAAGCCATCTAATGTTGAATCTCAAATTAATCACTGATTGGCTATTTGAACTTTTTTTTTTTTTGATTTTTAGGCCACACCCGGTGACGCTCAGGGGTTACTCCTGGCTATTCGCTCAGAAGTCACTCCTGGCAGGCACGGGGGATCATATGGGGAACCAGGGGATCGAACTGCGGTCCGTCCTAGGTTAGCGCAGGCACCTTACCTCCAGCGCCACCTATCCTTAGAGGGCTATTTGAACTTTATCTTATTGACATAAATTTACTTCCTCACATTTTCAAATAAATAATATTGTTGTTTGCTAAAAATGTCATGAGGAATCAATAAAATAAAATCTAAAATTATTTAAAAAGCACCCTAGAACCTGAAAAATTATATTAAGCAGAGTCAATAGTTATATTTAAATATAATTATACAGAATAAAATCACACAAATATATGTATATGTAAATACACAAACAAATATAAATTTTCTTTTTTTGTTTTGTTTTATTTTCTTTGTGGTGTAAAGCAGGCCAAGCCCTGATGAGAACTTACTCCTTGGCTCAGAGAACACTTCTAATGCAGTTTGGCTGAGCATATTTAGTGACAGGGATTGCATAAGCCAGATGCAAGGAGATATCAGCAAATATCAGGAAAATATTATGAATTCACCTATCATCTAACAACAAGTTAGAATGAAATGTTTTGAACTGTTATGTTTAGCAGTAGAGTTAATATGGCAATTTTCTTTTAAAAAAAATCACAGGGGCTGGCACAATAGCACAGTGGTAGGGAGTTTGCCTTGCACACATGGCTGACTCTACTGTCCTCCAAGCTAGGAACGATTTCTGAGTGCATAGCCAGGAGTAACCCCTGAGCGTCACCATGTGTGACTTCCCAAGAAATAGAAGCAAAAACCAAGAAGATACTTGAGCATCTGATCTAAAGGTGCACAGTTCCCAAGTAAGTTCCCTTACAAGCACCACAATTAAAGGAGAAGCAACCTGGCAACAATAACATCAAATGTGTAAGCACTATAGTTTAGGTAGTGTGTAAACCTGGTCTTTATAACAACAACAACAACAACAAGTCATGGTAAAGTTTGGGGAAATTAACAAACACATCAATAATAAATAATTAAATAGCAAATAGCTAAAATGTTTGCACTATATTTGAGGGAAGAGCAAGAGGAGAAGGCAGAGAAGGAGAAAAAAGAAGAGGATTGATGGAAGAAAGGGAAGAAGGTGGAGGAGGAGGAGGAAAAAGAGAAGGAGGAGGAGAAGAAGTAGAAGAAGAAGAAGAAGAAGAAAAAGAAGAAGAAGGAGGAGGAGGAGGAGGAGGAGGAGAAGAAGAAGAAGGAGAAGAAAATGTAACATGTTTCTAAATATTAGAACTAAAACAAAAAAACTTGAAATAGTAAGGCAGGTAAACTATGTCTCACATCTCAATAATATTTCTAAGTAATTTTGCAGGATTCTTTTTCCGTGGTGGCAGCAATATTTTAGTTAAACTTTGCCAATTATTTAGCTTTAAATTTATAAAAAAAATAACAAGCATTTACTTAGAATATAAAATATTATGTGCAATACATGTCAATAAAGTAAGAGATAGAATGATGGATCAGAGTGATAGTACAGTGGGTAGGACACCTACATTGCATTTAGCCAACCTGAATTTGAACCCTGACAACCAAAATTGTCCTCTGAGCAAAACCAAGAATGATTTCTGAGTACAGAGTTAGGAATAAGCTATGAGTACTGCCAAAGGTTGGCCCCCTAAAACAGAGATAAATAAAGATTCCCCATAATCAGTTCATTATCTAAATTTATTCCCCAGTTTAACTCTCACCCTTTGTTTCTTTGTTTCAACTTTTCATACTCTCCCAACTTCCTTCTCAATAGTATGAATGGAACAATTCCCATTTATTTTTAATTTCCTTTAATTTTTCTAAATTCAATAGTTTGTTTTCTTTTCCAAGGGATGTGGAGATTGAGTCATGCACGCATATATCATTTCCGTTGGGGCCATGAGAACGATATGGGTTTCTGGGATTGAGCCTGCAAGGTTAGTGTATTGCTCATGGTGCTTTTCCTCTGGTTCTTAAGCTTCATTTCACCTAAAAATATTACTTCACTCCAAAGTCATGCTTCTCCTAATATCTTCTATTAAATATTTTCCGTCTTTTTTTTTTTTTTTTGGTTTTTTGAACCACACCTGATGACGTTCAAGGTTACTCCTGGCTATGCACTCAGTGGTTGCCCCTGGCTTGGGGGACCCTATGGGATATCAGAGGATCGAATCAAGTTCTATCCTAGGCTACCAAGCCCAAGACAATCGCCTTACTGCTTGCCCCACCACACTGCTCCTATATTTTCCATCTTGCTAAGCATAATTTCGATATGTTACTTATATTTACATTTTTGTCTTCTTACACTTAATAAACACTTTGGAAACTTGTTGACACTTTGACCTAATTTATATTTGAGTCTATCCTTAAGACCTTGCATAGAAAGTGGTTTATCAAAATATTGTCAAATTAAAATTCATATAATAAGACAACTAAAGTTAAAATGTAGAAAGACCTAGAAATAGTGAAAGTGCACTCATCAATGTATATGATTATTAACAAAAGGATAAAAAAAAGCTAACCAGGTAATAGAAGCTTCAATCCAGTTAGTAAGCAACTAGACCTTATTATATATAAAAATGATTGCATAGGAAACTTTGAGCTAGAAAACCAGTTTCTCATTTTAAAGAAACTTTTGCAGAATTGACTTGTATAATGGAAAATAGTAATGCAAAGATCTGTGTAGATAAAGAGGATAAGATAAGAGAAAGATGAACCATACTTCAGAATAAATTTGTTATGCCAAAATAAAAGAGAGAATCTAAACTTGAAATATCAATAAAACAAAGAAAACATTACTCTTTCTTTTACAAAAACATTTCAAATAAAATAAATGCTATCATGATTCTTGCCTTTTGTTCTTCTATGTTTAGAGGTAAAGAATATCACTTTATTTTATAGTTTTTGTCCATTTAATCAAGAAATACATCTAGCCCAAAGTTTTCTTTTGACGGCAAGGAAATTGAGGATAGCAAAGCAAATTTCTTATCTATTATGATTCAACAAAACAGTGGCACATAGTACTTATTTACACTAAATTCTTGGTCTGGAAACTTCTTTGCTTACCTTTCCATACTATTTTATTCTATTATTTCCACCACCACTGATACTAAAGTATTTTTGTGTATGAAAATCCATACTAATGAATACAGGTAATTATTTAAAATATTATTACTTATTTAACACAGACATAGTGTTCAGTATTTACACTATGATTTTCTTTGATATTCCTAGATTTATACTTAATATCTGAAGTGAAGTGTAGTTATAAAAGCAAATATAAGTGTTTACGTTTGCAAAATTCAGAGATTTATGTTACAATCATGTTACATTGTTATCCACTTGAACCTAATATTTTAAATCTACTATGTATGTTCTCATTTATAATTTTTTCTCTTAATTTATTAATTTTGATTTGGGGGCCACATTGATGAAACTCAGGGGTTACTCCTGACTTTGCTTTTAGGAATCACTTCTGGTAGTACTAGGGGGACCATATGCATTGGAAGTAGAATTTGCCACATACAAAACAAGTAACCTACCTGCTAAATTACTGCATTCAATTCATAAATGTCTCAGTTTTCTTATAATAATAAAAGTGTAAATAACTGATGAAATAATAGTACTAGTAACATATATAATTACATTTATAAAATAATATTATTTCATAGAAAATTAAGCTTTCATATGCTATGGAACATTAACTGTTAATCTATAAAATTAGTATTATAGAAATGTAGAAAGTTAGAAGAACAATGATAAGAATATGGCTTACAATAATTTTTGTACTATTAGATACATTTTTATGATTTTATCAAAATAAGTTGTTCTTATGAAACCATAGCAAAATTTTAGCATAATATATCAAATGTGCCAAACAGTATTGTAAAATAAAAGGTGGGATCACATTGCCAAATTTAAATTTTTATTTATGGGATAAAATAAGTCATCTCTAAGTCAATTACAAGAGTAAATACAAGTTTAAGGCAAATGCTCACTATAAGAATAGAGCAAATATGTTTTCTGAGAAGCAATTATAAGGAAGTCTTATCAGACCAGAGAGAACAAATGTGTCAGCATATAGTGGTTTCTTTCCCCATTTTTAGTCTTTACACCAACATTGATCAAAACATACACACTGAAATCTACAGCCTATATGTTTTTTCCATAAAAATATTCAGTTCAGTTGGCTGGAGAGTTAGCACAGCGGTAAGGTGTTTGCTTTAGACACAGAAGAATGGTGGTTTGAATCCCGGCATACCATAAAGTCCTCTGAGCCTGCCAGGAGCGATATCTGAGCATAAAGCCAGGAGTAACCTCTGAGTGCTGTTGGATGTGATCCAAAAACCATATATATATTCAGTCCAGTAGAATTTGTAGTCCCTAAAATTTCCTTGATAGAGACAAATTCCTTCCTACTTACTAGTTTCCACTCAAAAGCTTATAATCAAGTAATGGGAAATTTGTACATTTAAAACTTACTATCGGGTTTATTAATTAAAATGCAAATCATGCCCTTATTGCTTCTATGTCATGTAACAGTAAAGAATTAGTTGTCTTAAGGTTAGGAAAATATCACAAGGAGTAAGGCAGTTGCCTTGTACAAAGCAAATAGTAGTTTGATGTCTTACCCCATATATATAGTTCATAGAGAATGGTCAGCACTAATTCCCGAGACTGAATACAACTGGGAGTGGACTAGAACTAAAAGAAAAATATAATACTTTAGATTTATTTTAATGTGTCTCTCCCCCAGGAATCTTAATTTTAATTAAACATAAGTATTTTTCCTATTATTCTTTTTTTAAAGGACCCATACAGCTGCACCATTTTAAAATCACATAGCAGAAATTTATGAAATTTTCCATTAACCTTACATTATATACAGTTGAAGGCAATATGATGGTGTTTTAATAAAAACACTAGTACCCTGCTAATTCTGAAAAATTTACCTTTTGTCTTTACTCATGACAGAATATCTCTATTTTCAAGAATAATGATTATTTCAACTAGAAACATACATTTTAAATAAAATTAAGCCTGTTTTGCTTTATGATAATCAAGGTTATTATCATAAATGATTTCATAACAATAAACAACCTATCAATAATTATAGAAAATGTAGTCACAAGTTGAGAAACTTAATGCTTCAGAAAATGTAAAGTCAGCATATTCATGTTTATAACAAAACTCAAAGTCATAAAATATGGGTGAAAATTATATATCTGAACTGGTTTAATAACAATACTTTTATAAATAAAATTCCCTGTACTTGAATAATATAACAATTTTATGGTTGTAGGAAGGAACATTTTATAACTTATTTAGTTGCTAAATTCATTAACTTCTTTCTCTAAATTCATTCATGAGAAAAGATAATGATTCATGTAGTAAACTTATGTGGTTATATAAGGAGATAAGAATAATGTGATTATTGAGTTCATAGGAAAAATTTGCTGATAGCTTTCAGCTAGCACAAAATATTTAATTTTCACACTATTATTTTTAACAGTCATATAATCATAAGTCAAGTAACTTCTATAGCTATAAATTCAAAGAACAGGATAGAGATGATACACAAACATAATACACACATTATAGTAGCAAAACAGTGGCATTATTCTTTGAAAAAAAACTAGATGCAGATCCACATTGCTTTGCTAACATCTAAAATTTCAAGTGTTTTAAGCTATAATTTAATCAAGTGACAAATTCTAAATGCTGACAGAATATCCTCTTCCCTATGAAGTATTTCCTTATGATTTATCTTTATACATAAAAACTAATACAAAGCATACAATAAAGACAATAACACCTTACTATACAACATAGATTAACTATCAATTTTAATGATTAAAAATAAACATAAAAACAAACCAGGATAGCATATTTGCCAAAAGTACCAAATAAACCCTCAAATGCTTCTCTTAAAACCATCTGTCCTCACTTTAATGCTGAATCACCTAAGCTAAGTTAAAAGTATATTTTCCGTTCACTTTATATATAAAGTAGATAAAAAATATATAGTTTCTATCAGTTTAGCTATTCTACCTTTTTTCCTCCAAAATTATTTTTTGCAAAATAAAAAAATGCTGAGATAATAATCATCCTTTAGTAGTAGGATACAACAGAACATAGCAAATGCTAGCACCAATGCTATCATTTGGGGGAACACTCTTAAAATGTATCATAATTTATCTTCCTGAGATTCATCCTCAATCCACTTGTTTAATATTTAATGCATCAGGAAATCATATATTCCAATAAATTTGCATATATTTCTTGAATTTACAACTCTAATTAGAACCTACTTAATTTTAATCCTAACTTAATATATATATGAAATATAACTGGTTATTCAGTGCTATGATATGGGTTCCCTATCAGTTATTTATGAAGACCATGATAATGGTTTTACTAGACATTATTTTGGTGTGAATAAAATATTGAAATAAATATCAATACATTTCTACATATTAATATATGATTGCTATAATTGAATATAAAATATATATTAAATATAGAATATTTGATATAGAAAATCTGTATAATAATAACTAATATTTTTGAGAACTTATCCTCTGACATCACTGTTATTCAAACTACAACCTTACTTACGTTTTTTCTAGCATCTTGCAAATGAATAAACTTAGAAAAAGAAATGAGAACCAGCTATTCATTGTTAAGGAGGTGATAATGGAACTAAGATTTAACTCCAATGCTGACCTGTTATATAATAAGCTAAGTTTTTGCCTTTATTAACATCATTAACATACCTGTGGAAGGGATTGTTAATATACATGATCAGAACTATATTTATATTAATCCAAAGAGATAGTTCCTTAGCATTGTTGAGCACTTACTGGGGGCTTTACTGCATGGATTATAAAATGCTAGCAAGCTTCCTAATAAATCTAAAGAGTTTGCAAAAGTATTTATTCAGAAGATTCCCTGCAGGGTTACAGATTCACAATGTCTATATTAAAATGAAAAATGTTCACTTATAAAATGGTCTCAGAGGTGGCTAATAGTCAAAAGACCACTTTGAAAACGACTTAGAAAATATAAGACTTGTGGAAAGGTACATTGCTAGCAAGAGGTGGCATTTAGATTTCAGTAGGTAAGTTATCTCCAGAACCTCTACATATACTTCATAAAGTCTCTATATTAAGTTTCTGCAACTGTAAAGAATGGAACTATTAACTGTCTCATAAGGTTGTGAGTCTTACAAAATACAAAAGTTGCATGAACAACCCTCCTTGGCTCAAGGAGGGACTAAAGGCAAGACTGAATATGCTACCACCATACACTACACTTCTGATAATACATCAATTGTTAAAACTCCTTAATGTTTTACTGATCCCACCAAAATATAATTGGTTTTTGGCCTTTTACAAAGTGTGGTTGGGTAATGGAATAAGATAAAAATATATTCAAGTGTTTGACTAGTTAAAATAGGAACAAATTAATGAAAGACACCATGTCTTTCTCCCTAAAAATTTTAAACATTATGTTTTAGAAGATTATTTCATTGCATTTGAAATTATTTTAATGGCCATAAAACAATTATATTATTGGACCTTTACTGCTTTAGATTTTGCAGATAAGATGTTGGAAAAAATTATCTCATTATAATCGTTTGAGAACCTATCCATCTTGATGAACTTTGCAGCAAAATACTAAGCATCATAGACTAGACATGTGTTCAATTTCTATCCCATCAAAAAGCTATCCTGAAATTTCTTGCAATTTATTGGGGCCGGTGAAATATTACAGCAGGTAGGACATATGACCTGTATGTGTCTGACCTGGGTTTCATCCCCGGAAGTCCATATGGAATGAATAGTCTTCCAGGAGTGACCTGAGTATAGAGTCAAGAGTAAGCTCTGAGCACCACTGGGTGTGGCTGAAAACATTAACCCCCCCCAAAAAAAAAGAGTTCTCTTAATATAAATATTATCTAACTAAAAGTAAAAAGCAAGATGAATAATAAAAGGGGGTGCAAAAATATTAGAACCATTTAGCTTAATGTATCTTTTTAGGACTGATAACTCTTACCATTGTAAGCATACCATTCATCAGACAAGGTTAATTAACTGCATTAACTATTGGGGAAGAAAATGAACCCAAGATGCCAGCAGTCAGGAGTTGTCATGATCCTGCCTGCCAATTCTTTTAGCAAGCTCACATCTCAAGATGTCACCTTTGCATCCAATGAGGTAAATTCCTCACATCCTGACACTGATTGCTCAGTGACAGAAACACAGTGAACCTTTCTGGCCTTGGCATCTCTAATCTCAGCATTGCCTGAAAGCTGACACTGGCAGAAATTGGCATCTCCTTGGCAACTCCAGTTAGATGGATGAACTAGGATAATGTGCTCCTTTCTTGCCTCAGTTGCTGTCTCTCAGGAGGGCAAAACAACGTGGGCTTGTTTGCAGAATGATTGTAGATCTATAATCAGCTTCCCTGTCAAGCTGCTGTATACTATAATTATACAAGGTGAATAGAGTAATGACTCTAAATCAAGGTGAATAGACCAAAGCTTTTACTTATATCTATGAAATCTTGTAAGCAAATGTTCTTGAGGAAGGCAAAGAGATAGTACAGGAATTAAG